>JAQIWG010005392.1:0-14599 GCA_034695025.1 Chamaedrilus cognettii | reverse complement strand
ACGGGGTTAGCAGCTAGCGACACTTGTGCGTTTAACGGCCTTGCTGAAGGGCCTGTAACGCATGGTTTCATAGTTGCGAGGCCTGGACTCGAATCGAAGTCATCTGGACTCGAAGTCCAATGCCTTAACCACTACACCACAGCGCATCGCCCATCGCTCTGACCACAAAAAACAAAAAAAATAAACAGGTCTACTTTGCTGCGTTCAGGTGCTGACGGGAGACTTTACGTTGGGCAACTCGGCATACGTGGTGCCGCCTAACAAGCCCCCACCGGCCACCGGCGCGTACGACTCGGTCGTCGACAACATTGCGACACCGGCCATTTTTGTAGTTTTCTACGACGCGCAGTCGTATCCAGAGTATCTCATCTACTTTAAATAGAGCCGAGTTGATTGATGATTGGTATACAATAGATGTGGGTCATTGGGATAAAGCATTGGGATAGAGCATTGGGATAAAGCATTGGGATAATGCATTGGGATAAAGCAGGTTATCAGGATAAGATTAAGGTTCTTAGATGTAAGGTTAGGATAAGGTTGTTATGATAAGGGAGGCGCTGTGGTGTGGTTGGACTTTGAGTCCAGAGGACCAGGGTTCGAGTCCCGGCGCTGGCAACTATGAAACCATAGCGTTACAAGTCCTTCGGCAAGGCTGTAAGCACACAAGTTTCGCTAGCTGCTAACCCCGTGCCAGAGAATTTTTTCTTTAGTTGGCATCAGGATGGGCATCCGGCCGTAAAAACTCAGCTCCGGCAGTCCTCATCTGGGCACAAAGCGTCTAAACCTGTGTGAAAACATGGACATTAACATGATAGACTTCAACAAATGAGATCAGTTAGTTGGTTATTAAGATAAGGTTATTCGATATAGGTTATTACTGTATAAGGTTAAGATACGGTCTTTACATCATCGTGACTGGGATTCGATTTCCGATTAGCATTTTCGCTTCATTTCGTTTCCAGCAACTGGTTGCTTACTGCGACGGTTGGTGCTTGGAAAGAGTAACTGTCCTGTATGCCAAAACAGACTTAATTCATGCGTGTAGTTATTGTTTACAGGCTGATATAGGACATGAATGCGGTGATATATTCAATACATTAAGCGGCGCATGTAAAATGTCATGCAATGATATATTCAATACATTATGCGGCGCATGTAAAATGTCATGCAATGATATATTCAACACATTATGGGACGCATGAGAAATGTGATACAATTACATGCATGTATCTTATTTGTGACGTTGACACTTTTGACCGGACCCAATTGTAAAGATGCTTGTTTCCAAAGATGACGATTTGAATTTTGAAGCGTTGAATTTTGAAGTGCTGATTCATTTTTGCTTTGTTTGAGCAGCATTTATTCTTTTGTTACTTTTTGTTATTTAATGCTGACAAGACGCGTAATGGGCCTGCCATTGCGTGAAAGAGCATTGTCAGATGGCCAGACGTGTGTTTTACATTGACTGCTAAATTGATAGCCCAATGGAAAATTTATAATAGATTAAACTTTAATCATGATTAAATTAAAACTTTTCATTATCTGGTGGTTCAGATAATGAACCACGGGTGCTCGCGCTAAGAAATTTGTTTGTGGGGGAATTTTTCGTGCTATGACTCAACCTAAAAGGAAAACTTAGAGGAGAATTTTCAAAAACTCTACAGGACTTGTTCCGTTACTGGCAGAACTAACGACCCAGGGTCGGGAATAAATTTGAGAAACTTTTCAAAATTGTTTGTGAATCGTTTTCTAGGCACGAATTGCTGTATCATTTACATATTGCTGTATCATATACACTCCTTGACGATGTGCATAAGAGATAAGAGATCACAGTTTGCTGATGATGTGGCGTGGATTACGCTAGATCGTCTTGCAGTTTCCTGCCTCCTGTGTCTTCCAGCATGACTTGCAAATATATCTTTGAACTTGTTTAATTGTTTGAAATATAATCTAGAATATTGAGTAGAAACGGAATTGATTACGAATATTGTCGCTAGTAAAGTATATTATTTTGCTTGTTTAGATCTGTTACCAAAGGGCTATCGTCTAGTAACTATTTAATTTAATTTAATTTATTAACTTTAAGTGAATAGGTACAACGAGTCTGATGCGGAACTAACTTTATCAAGACATAACGCAACGCCTTAAAGCAGGTTCATTGAGCGTCTCCTGAGCATCTCTCTTAGTTCACGGTGCTCGGTCCTTTTATACCAGTGTCCAAGGCCGGTGCCTAGACTACAAGAACTCACATTAACATTCCAACATTAATCCAAACTCCACCTAATGACATGAGCTCAACAGCACATTTAAGTTGATGCATGAACGGTAATAGAACAGAATGTCGCAGAACGTCAGTTTAGCAATTTAGCGATGCAACTTAGTATTAGAGGTACAGGACTAAATAAATTAGCACAGATGCAAAGTTTCAAATCCCTTCGTACAAAGTCATTAAACATGGAAGCTCGCTGTCCCCGCTGGTATCCACATGTCCTGGAAACCGAGTTCCTAGACGAATAGGCACCAGCATGTTGAAGCCTACACGAGAAATGGATTTAAACTGAAGAGAATCTCAACATCGGTAAAAAATATAGACAGGTAATAAATAAGCTGTATCGGCTACTTTCTACTGCAACATATTTTAACATATCCTCGCATATTCAATCAATTAAGGCATCTGATTGTTGCAATACCACTACAGGCGATGCCATGATTTCATAAGGGATTGAAATCACGACTGGGGGGCCGGGTCGGGGGGGGGGAGGGGTCGGAGAAAGGGAGGCGCTGATGGAAACTTTTTGCGTTCTGACCGAACTCAGAACCGGGATTTTTGGCTTTAGAAAAACTTCTTGTGTCTCGAAGCATTACGATCCATTTCTTTTGTTTGCCAAGCTGCCGACTGGGCGAATACATGTAGTTGTTTTCAATGGTAGTGCTATTCAGTACGTCTAATTATGTAGATAGAATAACGTATATTCCACAAGGTAGGCCCCTATATTTATCAATACAATTAAGCCATTTTCCTGAATTTAGCCAGTCTGCTACTGTAGCCTATAGTACCACTACTGTTTAGTAGCTTCAACAAACAGTAGTCAATAACTGAATAGGCCAGGGGCTGATCCAGCCAGTTATCCTGGGGGGGCGATTTTGGCCCCAAAATCATCAATTTTCCTTTCCATGCCGAACTCGTGAGCGGGTGGGGGGGCGGGGTGCTGACAGAAAATTCTCCCCTCCCTAAACATCTATTATTTTTCCTAGATGGCCATATTTCTCTTTTGAAAAGCTCTGGGGAGGGGGGGGCGAAGGGCTGTGAAACCAAGGCTTGGGGGGGGGGGCAATTTCCCCTACCAGATCCTCCACTCCATTTTATAAATTCTTATTTCTGGGGGAGGAGGCGATCGCCCCCTCCGTGGATCCGACACTGGTGTGGGCAAGGTGAAATGGCTACAGCCTACATGTTTGCAGAAGTATAATTTGAAGAGGAGCAAATCCATTAATCAACGGGGAAAGAACGATAATTCAAGGGGGGACGCTGCCCCCCCGCCAATAAAATTTGAAGGGGGGCATTTGCCCAATTAGCGCGCCGCCACTACCCATTACAATGCCCGTGCGCTTCACATAGGCCTAAACTTCATATCTCCTTTACCTTTGCGCTTCTTGGCTATACAATGTACCTTGGGACATGCTGGGTATACGCCTAGGCTAGAGCCACAAATGTCCGACGTTTCGTCATTGCCTGACCCTCCTCCGTCAATCCTCCCAGTTCTACTTATTAACCCGAGCGCAGACCTGCACATCCGGTTATGGCATGTAGGCCTGTCAGTGCGCATGCGCGCTCGCCGCCCTGCAGTGCGCGTGGATCATTTGAGCGCGAAACGTCGTCGAGTCAGCACGGACACGCCTGAGCTACCTGGAGACGAGAACTTACAGCAGGCACTACTAGACATCGAGAAGGGCTGCGGCAAGGACTAATTAATTAGGGGCCTAGTTTATGTTCGGTTTAGTCGTCAGCGCAAAAGTTAGCCTGCATCTAACCGCACTCCAGACGGATTTTGATACCGGATGCGCATGCTTAAGGTAAGTCATCAGTGTCCTGCGATTCTAGGCTACTTCAAATGTTTTTTATTTCGCGTTACAGTAGTTACATGTAACTTTGGCAAGTTGCAGGCGTAGAGATGAGACACGACGCGGAGTGCAGGTTACATCACAATGTAGTCTACAGGCTACAGTAGGTCCGTAGCTGGCCTAGTGAACGCTAAAACAATGCGTAGCTTCGGTCTACATTGTTCTTCCGAAAAAAACATTGTGAAGTCTGTCCATTTGATCTATTGTAGACCTAAAAATATCGATATTATCGTGAAAATTATGTCGTTGTACGACGAGCGAAAACTGAAGATTAGAGCGCAATCAATATGGTGGCAAGGTCGTGCAGTAGGCCTATAGGCCTAATTAATTGAAAGGCCTAGGCTCAATTTTTTTTAGTAGGTAAAGAATTTGCTAATATGGTAATGAATTGTAGGCCTATAGCAAATTTGTGTAATAGGCTTATCGGGTAAACGCGACGCTGCGCAGTAGGCCTTTTAAAATTAAAATTGGGCCTAAAATTGCATGCATGCCTCAACTTATGATACAATAGCACAAAGCGAGAGAGCATGCTATAGATCTGCTCTATACTAGGCTATGCTATGCCATTGTGTTGGCCTACTAGTATTAAAAGGTCTCCTTGTATTGCGCAGGAGCACCTTGGCCAACAGCCGTCTCAACCACTCGACACAGCAGCACAGCTTCTATCCCTTCCATCCCTTCCACGTCCACTGCTTCCAGCGCGCTACACAGCGGCACCATTCTCTTTTCCACGTTCGCTGCTCCAGCCGCTCGACACTGCAGCACGACTTCTCGCCCTTCCACGTGCAGTTGTCCACTGCTTCCAGCCTCTACATACTGCGTGTTAGCACACTGCAGAGCTCCACGGCGTGTACACCGCACCTTGTTGATCACGCGCGCCAAACCAGGTCGGATGTATTTATTCTGATGCTTGAGTCCATAATTTCTATTGGCCTGATGATCATCGCTTACTTCAAAAATGTATGCGTTTTTTGTGTATCATCTTTTCACTCCGGCCCTTAAAGCCATGTTACTGCTACGTTGAGTTTTGTCTTTTATCCTCATTTTGCGCCTCTACCCAAAGGGAAGTCGTATTGTTGCTACCACACTTTAGTTTTGTTTTTATCCTCATTTCGCGCCGTTACCCAAGCTGCTTTGCTACTTTATCTACGTTACTGCGCCGGCACCCGTAGCCGTGTTGCTACTTTACTTACGTTACTGCGCCGGCACCCGTAGCCATGTTGCTACTTTACTTACGTTACTGCGCCGGCAACTGTAGCCGTGTTGCTACTTTACTTACGTTACTGCGCCGGCAACCGTAGCCGTGTTGCTACTTTACTTACGTTACTGCGCCGGCACCCTAAAGCAGCATTAATTTAAGCTTACGTGTAGGCCTACACATGTTAAGATTTACAACCTTTATAAACCTAACTATTGCTGTACGGTACACTGTCCTGCATTGCTTATGACGACGCCCCTTGATCCCACCCCCTCTCTATATATAGACTGTCTTATTGCTAATTTGTTCAAATGGACACGGGTCTTCTGGACTTATGTATGCCAGTATCGCCCGCCAAATGTTTCTGCAAGCCCACCCTTCCACGAAATGCTTTAGTCTGACTGTGACAGGCGACTAATGGTTTTACTGATCATGTTCTGTATTTAGCTGACCGCTATCTTGGTCTCCAGGTATCGGTTCTGCGAGAATCGGATGCCCTTCAACTCTCAATTCGAACGAGGTTCTGCAGCGGCCGATTCGTTATCCGTCGCATGTCCCCAGGAGGTGCTGGGAGAGCTCTACTCACTACGTCACTTGCCCCTCCCCCCCCTGGCCTCCGGGGAAGGGTTGCTCTCTCTACTCGCTGCATCCCCGAAAGGCCGTCGCCTTATTGCACCACACCCGCCGATCCATGGCGCGAGTCCACGCCGTTGATACGTGAGCGCCTATTCCTTCCCCAACTGGGCCGTGAGCTGCGAGGGTGCGTTCGAAAGTCTACTGTATCCGGCAGTCCGTTGGGATATCCCTGCAGAACCTGGGGACATGTGAGCGGGAGACGATGGGTTCACACGGGATGAATAGCATGAGCGTGTGACGAGGGGCGTCTGCGCCGAGGGGGTGTCTGTGACGAAGAGATGCCCGCGCCGAGGGGGTATTTGGCGCGAAGGAGTGTCGGTGGCATGGTGGGGACTCTGCGGCGTGGGGGTGTGGCTATTGTAAACGCATTGCGTCTGAATTTCGAAGCAGGTAGGCGAAAGCTTTGAAGTTTATGAAAATTGTTTAGCATAATTTTGGCTGCATATAATCCCCAAATAGCGTATGTATATATATCTGCTTATAATCTACAAAAATAGGCTCAATGAATAAAGAACGATTTAGCTGATCAAAAATTAATATGGTAGGCTGTTGTAAACGCGTGATTGTTTTGCAAGAAAATTTGTTTAAAGTTATTGCAGGCTACTTCTGTTGTTACAAGTTACAACTTCGCTATCTTTTGAGTTTGACATTTAATCATAACGAACGGTTTGAATCATTTCGGTTGCGCGTCGCACACCGCTCTAGATTAGTACCGGGACTTGATATGGCGCTATAGTAAATCGGCTTGGATATTATTATTATAATTTTCTAAGATTAGAAGAAGGCTATCGCTGTTCCTAACTGCGATACTTCCAAAACTCAGTCGTGTGGAAAATGTTCTTTAAGCGTCTGTGCCGTTCGTGGCTATCTCAGCTTGGTACTCAATATTGTTGCTCAGCTTGCATTTTGAGCTTATATTTTGTACTGGCTACTAAGCTTTATGCTCAACAGTAGGCTATAAACGACTGCATGCCATCAACTAAAAATCAATGGTCTATTACGATATTCTAGTTTCAACTTTGTGGTTTGATGCATCTTTAATAAATTCTCCAGCAGGTTATTAGTTGATACCGTAGGCTACTCTTGGTAAGAGCATCATAACGCCAAGAAATTAGTGAGTTCCTGTTTGACAACGTGTGCTTGGGAAAATTTTACAACGCTTCTGTATTTTAACGGATTATGAATGGCTTACATTAATAAGCTGAAGCAATAAAACGTGCTATGATAAAAGAAATAGTGAGTTCTCGTTGATAATGTTTTACAAGAATGCTGGCATGTCCGACCTTGCTCTAAGCAGTGGTGGTTGATGTTTGAATGTTGGCATGTCCGACCTTGTTGCAGGAGTGCTGTTAACCAGATTTAGTGTAATATTGAGATGGTGGGTGCCTGTTGGCATCCCGTCAATTGTCTTCTTTTCAGGGACTGGTTGACGGAGAATGTAGTGCGTTTTGACCATCACAAGGCCGATGTGCTGCTGACGTGGATTCAATACTTCTTGTGTCATACAGCTCCGTCACATTCCACGTCACACAGCCACATTTCACATCACACAGCCACACTCCACGTCACAGAGCCACACAGCCACACAGCCACACTCCACGTCACAGAGCCACAACGTCACACAGCCAGAATGCTCCAAAGCGATCTTCCTGCCGGACGGAATGTAACAAAATACTCCGATCTTAGGGAGCTTGAGGACACAGGCTAAGCCGAGTTTGATACAGTAACAGTAATGAATATTAATGTCTTTCGCGTGAGTGCATGCTACCTCTACTCTCATACTTTACCATACTTTTCATATTGCTTCTGGCAGGATAGTCGTGAGTGCATGCTACCTCTACTCTCATACTTTCCCATACTTTTCTTATTGCTTCCGGCAGGATAGCCGTGAGTGCATGCTACTTCTACTACAATAGTTTTCTTAAGTGTGAAGGAATTAGTTTGAAGTGTGCAGGAATTTAATCACACGCTTACAGTGCTTGGATGCTACAGTTTGAAAGCTTCTAGTCCAATATGCTTTGAACATTAAAGGACTTTCCATTTCATAGACTTTTAAGGGAAAGCTTGAATAAAAGTTTCGACAATACGCTGAGTTTTGAAGATGTCGCAGTGTGACTTCAAGATTTTAAATTTTATTGACAATTGGCTCAAAACGTTATTTACCTTGTCACTATGAAATGGCTTTTAGTCCATGGTTGTCTCCATATGTCCCGGTTGGTTGTGTACAGATTTTGTATTAATAGCTAACTTTCTTCGTTAATGTTTTGAGTGTTTTTTGAGTTTCGTATTAATAGCCTATTAACTTTAAATGCAGTTTAAAATTTCCTTAAGGTATTTTATATCGGTTTACAAACTTACTGAGTTCGCTAAATGTCGGGGAGATCTAGTTGCGTAAAGTTCAATTTCCGACTAGGTCTTGTCACTACAGCTGTCTTGTAGCTTTGTTAGGCTTACTGAAGGATCTGATCTTGTATTTAATTTGTTTGAAAAAGTGCTGCATATGAATTGATTAGATGGTGTATGTAATTACAATACCCTGCCAATAAATTATGGTAAATTCCATTGGCTTTTGATCCTCTGATTTTCAGTCAGTGATTTTTAATTTTTTATCAAGGTCAAATTGTTTTCTATTTTCAAAGAATTTATGCTGAAAATGTACCCTACCTAGGAGATTTATCATTTCGTTCTGAATTTAACTATAAAAGTTTATCGTGTGGTGCAGCCTACAGATTCTGATTCGATTACACTCGGCGAGTCGTGTGCTTACAAGTTGTAACACTGCCACAATCTTCTGCATTGATATTGCACCACTTTCATGTTTTTTGCAAGACTTGCTTAGCTGATTGCAAGTTGTATGCAATATCGTTGAAGGGCTTGAAATGTTCTGAAGTGTTTATAACAATTATGAAATAAAACAACTGCATAATATTTTTCTGGAAATAATAAATCAAAGCTACGTACGCCATTGATCACTTGTCATTATTTTACGTGATTTTAATCATTACCAATTATTACAATGTTGCAACACAATGAAATTATGTGAAAGGGATAGCACTCTCTGCAGCAGCCTAGGTTGTAATAGAAGTATATTGTGCAAAAACTTGTCAAGGAAAAATTATTAATTCAATTATATAGGTAAGGGGACTAAATGGGTCGTGAACGATTTTGAAGTGCAAAATGACTTGCTTAACCTCAACTTAAAAGATGATCGGAAAGCGAAGCAATTTTGTGGATGCCATAGAACAATAAGATGGTATCTTAAGTTTAAGCTGAAATGAAGAAGTTTGAAACAAACACAGTTCGTACCCTAAATGCCGTAGACAAGACTCAACTAACCCAAGTATGAAGATGCTAAACAATATGAAGATATACGCTGTTTAACTATGTTCATATAACGTGGTTGTTTTTTAAACTCTATACTCATGAGTGCCGAATTACAAGCATGCTATCACCTGGGGCTCGCAGAAGAAAGTTGTTTCAATTTTTCTGTGATTATCGGTGATGTTCAAGTTTTGGACCCTACTAAGTCAATTTTCGGATAAATTCATCAAATGAGGTGTATGTAATTTCCTTTGAAGTGTGCACAGGCAAATATCAAAATTATTAACGTAGTTGAAGCCAAATTACATGTTTTGTACTTCAAAATCGTTCACGACTTATCTGGCAGCCCTATAGCTTAGCTTAGAACTTTGATGAGCTCATCATAACATCATTTGTATCATCAGTACAAGCTAGTATACTTATTAGAATCGAATGAAAACAATTGCCGGCATACTAAGATGTCTAGGATCACACAATTACGAGCAATACATATAAAATACTTCAGACCTTTCAACTAGTACTACAATGTGAACCAAATGTTATTATGACCGTTGTCATGACAACCATTTCCTTAACTGTGTTTCATGCACGGCTTGCATGAAACCCAGTTAAGGACATTTTTGCGTTGTAATTTTCTTAACGTCGTTGCATGCTAAGTTGCATGCAACATTGCATGTAAAATTGCACGCAAAATATGCACCGTGGAAAGAGACCCTAATACAATGTCAGGTTATTTTTACGTAGCCTAGGCTGCATCATGTGGTGATAGCATAGCAACTTTTAGCTCGTAACGTAACGCGTTTTACGCAATTGTCCTGGACAACGTTTACCACAATCCACAATTTGAGTGAACTTTTAAAATACAAATAGTACACGCACTATTCGTTATCAATTAAATGTTTTTGATAACGCATGCAAAGTGCTGCGCGTACTGTTTCTATTACTAGTTAAACATGAGTTAAATTTTTAAACCCAATAAAATCTTGAATATAATTGTTAACTCAGACGTTGATAATGAAACTTGCTCGCGGCGCTCTAAGTTGGCTCTTCTCAATATGTGTGGACTTGTAAAAACAATTGAGCCCGCTAACATGTGTAGCAAACATAGGCAACCGAAATAAGCGCAAATATATAAGCATAAGATTTTATGGATATTGACGAACATAGGGCTGGTTTCTCCAACGAGAATGTAATGGTGGTTCAGGATTTAACTCACCTTTTTCCATAGGCTATATCCTGAACCACCATTAAATCCGTGTTGGAGAAACCATCCCTAACCATTATTTATACATCGAAATAGAGTATCAAAATAAGTCTTAAATACAAGTCTGAAATGGTTGCAAAAATAATGAAATCAGCTGCCAACTTTTATCCATCCGAACGCTTGCAGGATCTTAACTGAAAATGCGAATATATATATATATATTAACAATTCTGTACATATTAACAATTCTTGATCGAACTGTATAAGCAGTAGCAAGCAGTATTAATTCTCTTGAATATTATACTAAAATATGAAACTTAATAAATAACACACGGTATGAATAAAACAATCGTAAATCATCAAGCGATGCATTTAGCATCTAGGCCTATAGGCTGCTTAACTCGATATGTGAAAAGATCTCCAAAGATTAAATAAAATTAAAATAATACGTTACTGCTACGATTATTGTAACAAAAATAATGAATCCAACAACGCAGATAAGCTTGCACCTCAAACCAAAAGTTTTGCGACTTTTTGAACACGTGGCTCGCGAAGAATCCAACATCGAATGCATCATTTATTTGATAATTACTGTTACTGCATGCACTAGCGGCTGTGTGCCCGCATTCTCGGCTCAATCATAGATGGACCATAAAGTTAGCAATATGCTTCTATGATCTACGATACGATACGATACGATACGATACGATACGATACGATACGATACGATACGATACGATACGATAATGTAATGATAATGTAACTTTCAAGATCACGCTGACGTCGGATCCTAAACTTCCCTAAAATGTCCATAATGAAATCCCAAGAGGGGCCGACTCTGTCTCGCGGTATTAGCCGCAGTTCGGATCCATGCTTGAGAAATACATGTGATATGATTTGATATGATGACCTGTAGCCTAACCGGTTCTCAGCATAATGTAAAGTTAATTAAAACATTACTTATAATTATACCGCAGGTCTGCTTCATGCACGTCTGGCATCATTCATTTATTACTTCACCACTGGGGAGGAAGGGGGGTCGGAGGTCTAGTGACGTTTGGTGACGGAGGAGGGGGTCAAAATGGCCTAAAAAGTGGTCACGTAATAAATGGATGACCCCTTCTCTGCATAGCCTAAGCTCGTATTGTGTTGCTTCCAAATCAGACTTAACAGCGTGAATGATAGACTGATAGGCCTAGTCGTCCCACTTACAGTCGAGAAGTGCTAAAATCATTAAGCGTTGGCCATTTCATCAGGACCATTAAAATTCGAATCGATGATGTAGTTGATGAGTGCCAGACCTGGGTAGTCCATCACGACATAGCCCCAGGCTCTTTGACCAGGAGAGCCTCTAAGCAGTTTGTCTAATCTACCGTTGATGCGATCAGCGACTGTTACAGGCAAATAGCTGTGGCTCGAACCGCTCGTATACGTGATGTGGATCGCTTGAGAGTTTCCCTCTTCCGAACTGGCCAACTGCAAATGCATTTCAATTCTAGGCCACTTCGACTTGAAATAGGCAGCGTTCGAATCGTCATAGACGCTTGGCACTCTTCCATTTTGGGGCCAACTGCCAGACGGAATGCCCATGAAAATACCCGTCCCACGTGTGTCGTTCATGATCACCACTTTTCCTCGTGCGTCCCCTACCGTGGGTATATGTGAATTCGTGCAGAAGCGCTCCGCGGGCTGGAAGAGCTGATTCAGGTAAGTCCCGACCGCCAGGTGGTCTTGATCGTAAGTTATACTGATGCGTATCACCATCACGATGAACTCCGTTTGGTGTTGATGCAGAAAGTCGACGCAAGATTCGATGACGTTCTCCGTCGTTACGTCTCGCGGGTCGTTGTCGCAGAGACGCAGGACGGAACCTACCCACTCGCAGCGAATGTCCAGAAAGCGAACGCCTGAAAGAATTATATACGATTCATAATTTCAAGATATCGGTATAGCGCTACAGACCCAACGTTACACGAAAGCGTTGTTTTGTGCACGCACGGAAAAACACAAGCGGAGACGTAACGTCACAGTCTCATCGACGCCATTTCGCAGATTTTTTTACACATAAAGTCACGTCAACGTACGCGTTGGCTTTCACCCACGGGTCTCCTTTCCACGATGCATATTTTGCATGCAATTTTACATACAGCCATGTTAAGAACATTATAGTGTCAAATGTCCTTAACTGGGTTTTATGCACGCCTGCAGTGCATGCAACCCAGTTAAGAAACAAGTCGTGCATGAAACCCAGTTAAGGAAATCGTTATCATGACAACGGTCGTCAACTGGCCGTGATTCCGTGCGTGAAAAATTGCATGCAAAATATGCATGGTTGAAAGAGACCCTAAGACTGAGTCTAACCTGATCGTGCGGTTAAATCGGTGTTCGCATCAGTGAAAATTTGATGAAGTCGGTATTTTTTAACCTGGGGAGGCGGTGGAAAAATTCGAAGCGAGGAGTCAGTTTCCTTAGAGGTAGGTGAGAGGATCAATGAGATTCCCAGGACGATGTGGGGGTAGGGGGGAGAGAGGGAACAGACAAAGTTTTTCGTTAAGCTAATTCAAATCCCTGCGTCGGCTACTATGAAACCATGGCGTTACAGGCCCTTCAGCAAGATTGTTAACCACACAAGTGTTGATATGCAGTGTAGCTGCAGCTAACTCCGTTGCACCCGTGCCAGATAATTCATTATTCGGTTAGCGTCAGGATGGGCATCCGACCGTAAAAAAAACACAGCTCCGGTAGTCCTCGTCAGGGCGCAAGCCTATGGTCATGTGTGAAAGTGAAAACACTGACACTAACAGATTAGACGACGACAAAAGGCGGTCAGTATATTACGGATGATAAAT
Source organism: Chamaedrilus cognettii (assembly GCA_034695025.1). NCBI lineage: Eukaryota > Metazoa > Annelida > Clitellata > Enchytraeida > Enchytraeidae > Chamaedrilus > Chamaedrilus cognettii. The sequence goes on along the minus strand of JAQIWG010005392.1, from coordinate 1,269 downwards.
GCTACCGTTTAAATGCTCAGGCCTACCGTTTCTCAGTTGCTTGGGGATATCCCACGCCTGAAATCTGTTTCTCGCGGTGCAGCTGGACTTCGAGGCGGAGCGATTCGTCCCGGGTAGAGACAGGGATGCAGTGCTGCGACCGTCATGCAATCTGTCCATCCACACCACGTGCGCGCTTGTGCCCGACTCGTCTTTGTGGTCGAAAACAGCGATGCCATTGTGCTCGTAATTGTGACCCATTTCGAAATGCCTACGGTTATTATTATAGACCTATGTGCTATCTATTGTACAGCGCTCGCACAGCACACGTCCCGGATAAGAAGATAATGATACGAACGTGAGGGGACATCATTTATATACTGTATGCCAGTGTAGCGTAAGTAGGCCTAAGCACAACGTCAGTGCGCTCATTGCGCACTAAGCCTAGATGTTGACGGCGTGTGGGGCATTCGCGCGTGTGAATTTGATGGTTTTGTTAATTTGGTGGTTTCTCCAGAGATTTCACAGAGAGAAACCGGAATCGTTGGCCTATCCGTTTCCACGCTGTTGTTGATCCAGTTTCAGTTTTCGTTCCAGTTTTTTGTCCGTTTCCATTCGCGTGTACACTCTATAGGGGCGGCGCGGCTGAACGAGTAGGCCTAGGCACTACGAGTGTATCAGTCACACAATGTACAAATAATAACAACGTGCACGCGCACACAACGGGGTTTGAAGGGCTGAGCCGCTAGTTCGCATTTGAAGGCCCACACATGCACATCACGTTTTATCAAGCCTCAAAAAGTTAAACCTAAAAGCGCCCCTCAAGCATCCATGTTTAACACAGGCGACGCTACTAGGGGACGCAATATATGGGGTTACATATATTTTAATATCTATTTTAATCTCAACTCAATTGTTTGTATATTTAGTAGAGCGGCACAACCAGTAGTTTTACCACTCCGTGACCCGCGATGTGTTCCCCCGAATTTTTCCGGCAAAGTCAGAAATCGCCCTCCATTAATCAATGACTGACTCCATGCAGAACTATAGGATCTTAGCATCACTAAATATCTGCAAAATCAATCCCGGAAGCATTCTTGCCACAATTCGCTCACGAGACGAAGTGTAGGCCCTATGGCATTCGTGTCTTCAGCGACGCGTCCTTGCCGCCGTCGCATCTTCGTGCCTGCGATTAGTTATAACTTGGATTATTGATGGGTTATAACGATGGGTTATAACGATGGGTTATAACGATGGGTTATAACGATGGGTTATAACGATGGGTTATAA
>JAQIWG010005391.1:0-14600 GCA_034695025.1 Chamaedrilus cognettii | reverse complement strand
AACAACGGGGACTTAAAATAGGAAGCACCTAAAAAAAGTGGGAGGGGGCTAGTGGGGGCGCTAACTTTCCGAGTTTGGGGGCTATGTCTCGTTTCCCCCCCCCCCGTAGCGCGCCTCTACCTGCAACTTAACCAACATGTCAAAGTAGACCCAACTAGTCTCAAAGGAAATCAAAGACAACGATTTATATTTTCTCGAAACATATGCCACAAAGTTGACCAGACCACAGGTTGAATAATCATGAAAACAAAGTAAAATCCAAAAATGCGCTATCGATAACGTATGTTCGGAACCATTATTTTGTCGTTGTGCAATGATTGATGGCCAGGCTAAATTTAAGCATAATTCCACTGAATATGTTTCCGTTTTAACAGTTGTTGATGAATCGATTCCGTTTGTATTCCCTTCGGCTTTACAATGAACAGGAAAATCTCGAACAATGAAAAGGTCGCGAATAATAATCATCGTGTCAATTTTTTCCTGTTATAATAGTATATTCTCTTGTCTTGCTCAATAGCTTATACATAAATATAGCTGCCTTCTGAAAGACGTTGTGCCAAGCTCGTGTAACAGAGACAAGCGGGTCGAGTCCAGTTGTGCTTGTGCCGTGGCTTTGCCGGTGACACCGGTGTCATCGGCCATGCTCATTCTATAGCCTAGAACCCCAACCACAACCCCAAATATAACCCAAACCCAAACCCTAACTTGCTAAGACAGTAGTGGCGAGAGCGGGAGGGGGCCGTGGGGGGAAATTCAGGTCAGTTTATAAATTGTTAATAATCAAGATAGGGCCCTAATGGGATCCTAACCCCTAAACCCTAAGCTCAAACCTCGATCTATTTTTAGCATTTAGATGAGCAACGGCTCGTCCTATACATAACGCATTGTTTGGTCACCAGCACCTTCTAGACTCGATCCGCTTTTAGAAAAAGCGCTCGCAGAGGGTCGCGTGGCCAAATCACTGTGTTTGCATATCGTTAGCGCGGCCTTGTCTGCAATCTGTTCTTATTATCGCGGAGGCTCTTTTTACGGTGTGCGCCGATGGGCGAACGCCGTATTGTTTCGGCCCTGTACCTTTATTTATTTTTTTCTTTCTTTATCTTTTTTATATTATTTTTTTACGCCCTATACATGTTTTAACCAAATATTGATATGTAAGGTGGGCGAACGGTTTCTATAAAAGTTGGGGGGGGCCAAAACCTCTGCGGAACAATAACTCAGCCTCCACTGAACGAATTTTTACCATTTTTTCAGGGAACATGCGAACTAAGGCCGGATTATACAGGTTCGCTTGGATTTTGAAAAAAATTAACGATGCCCCCGGGAACCCCCACAGATTTTAATTTTTTTTCTAATTTCATGTCATCGTGGGTAACATTTCATGCACTTTTTCAAGAATCGCGATAACTTTTTTATTATCAGTCCAATTTGCACGTTTTTTGCACCAGATTGTTCCACTCACTACTTACTAAAAAACGCCCTATACATGTTTTAACAAAATATTGATATATAAGATGGGCGAACGGTTTTTATAAAATTGGGGGAGCCAAACCCATTGCGCCACAATAACTCAGCCACCACTGAACGGACTTTTACCATTTCTTCAGGAAACATGCGGTCTGAGCCCGGATTATACTGGTTCGCTTGTATTTTGAAAAAAATTAACGGTGCCCCCGGGAGCCTCCCCCAGATTTTGATTTTTTTCTTCATTTCATCGTGGGTAACAACCTTGAGCGTTACGATTATGAAACCAGGGGGAAAACATATACGCTATTGGGGAAAGCGTTTCTGGCTAAATAATTCATTTCGAAGTATTAAGGGGGCCTTGGTGGGCCATTTCATGGACTTTTTTAAGAATCGCGATAACTTTTTTGCTCTCAGTCCGATTTGCACGCGTTTTGCACCAGTTTATTCCACTTAGTACTTAGTCAAAATCGCCCTATATATGTTGTAGCAAAATATTAATACATGAGATGGGCGATCGGTTTGTATAGAAGTAGGGGGGCCAAAACCCTTGCGCCACTAAAACTCAGCCGCCACTGAACGGATTTTGACAATTTTTTTGTGAACATGCGCACTAAGCCCAGATTATATAGCTACGCTGGGATTTGTTTAGAATTATCTGTGCCCCCTGGAGCACCCCAGATTTAGATTTTTTTAATTTCTCTTTATTACAGAAAATGTGTTCTGTGTTCATGTTGTAGATGTTTGCCTAATCTTTCCAAAATGGGTACACCCTGTAGTCAATTTCAAAACTCGTGTTTATCTACTCGTGGGGCCTGCGCGCACGCCGTTTATGCACAGGTACTGTGCTTCCGTCTAGTTGCTGGAGGTTTTACACTGTGTACACCGTGCACGTGCCCATTATAGATAATGTCTATCCCTATAACCATCATCGCATAGACGTTGGATCAACACAATAATACCGTCGTGTGGGTGATAAGATCTGTCACGGGAAGGCATCATTATCAACTAGTTTCTTTCTTGTTTTCAGTTAATTATACCGTGAATAAATATAGTCCGCTGTATGCGGGCTTACACACTGATGTGTTCCGTATTATGCAGCTCTATAAGATGTTTATTTAAAGCAGAGCATAGTAGCAAAAAGCATTATTTAGTTGCATAGTACATAGAAACCGTACATTTATACAAGCCTGGGGCCTCATTCAGGAAGCGATCTTATGACAATCTTAGTCCTACGATTGTCTTAAGAGAATCTTATGAAAATCTTATCTTTTTTATTGGAAACTCCGCTCAGTCGCGCGCGAACCGAATGGTGACGTCACAGCGGTCGGTGAATGTATTTTATTTGTTTTAAATTTCAGTTAGGATAAAATTTTAGAAAATCTTAAGAAATCTACGTAAATGAGGCCCCTGGCCTTTTGAAACTTGTCCATTTAATTCTTCATTTGATGAATTAAATTTAATACTGGAATGAATTTTTGTTCAACTTACGACAGCAAGACTTTTTGTCCTGTATATTTCCCACCCGCATTTACAAAAATTAAGTTTTGCATCGTGACTGAAAAGATTTACAACACTGCTATTTAACAGACTAAAAATGAATATAATAAGCCAGAAAACAATTGATGCAGATGTAAAGCTGCCTTGAAGCTTAGTGTGTGACTAAGACTATTACAGTCCGTAATAGTCTGACAAAACTATTACAGTCCGGTTCAATGCCTCGGCTTCAGTTTTGACAAGCAAAGAACCGCTCCCCGTTTTTTAGTCGCCTTTTACGACTCTGGGGAGCTCTGGGCTGCAAGGGGGTAGATGTAAAACATGATAATTGTCTGGTAATGGCTACCTTCGCTCGACGTATGCCGGACAATCGGTTGGTGTCGTAGGGTCGACAGACATAGACGTAACGATGGAACGCGACCAACACTGTGATGTAGACAGTCGTCATGTGCGCCGCGCTCGCCACCGACCACCCGTACTGCTCGATGTAGCGGATTATCCCGCTCACAGGCTTCGAGCAGAGCGTGTTGAAGTAAGAACAGTAGATGGGCAATACTATCACGACAATCACAGGGACCAGAAAAGCAATGTCGGCTCCCGCGAGGACTGTTAGAAGGAAATGCGTCACGGTCTTCCAGTTCGTGCGGTCGCGGTTTAACGTGGCGATGGATAGGGAGTTTCCGATGAAGCCAAAAGCGCAGGTTAGCCCCACGAAGACGAAGGATAGCATGAAAGCGAAGAGGGGACAGACTGTTTCGGTGGGTGCCAGCGCGGAGATGTTGTCTGGCGTGGTCTGCAGTGTTGAGTCGTTGCAGCAGTTGTTGATAGACGTGGGGGTCGCGTGAGGCGAGGATGCCATCTTTTAATGTTGGAAGAGCGAAGAGCCGAGTAGTCACGATTTGGAAATATAAACTCAGCCGGAGCGATCGTTAGTTCGGCATATCGCCAACGTTAATTATCTGAAAGAACAGTGTAGCTTATCAGCAGCGCGTGCTACATGTAGAAGCAAGCCATGGTTTCAATCACGTATCGAAGTTAATTATTTGAATTATTATTATAGGTTAACCGCTAACTTGGAGTTTGCATACTGCGGACTTGCACATCCATATGCAACTTTTTATCGCTCGTAAGCCTATAGGCTGAAAACCTGGAATTATAAGTTTTTAGAGCTGTACCTGTTTATTTTGCATGCATGCAGAGTTTTCTTCCGATTATCTTGTACTATCACAATCGTTATCTGCTAGAAATTTAATGTGAATTACGTATAGGGTACGCTACATACAGTAATAATAAATCTTCCACTCGCACGAACGTTTAGCAAGAAATACACAAATATTTATTGATAAAATAATAATAATATAAATAGATCTCAAATGAAAGGACAATTTAACGAATCAACATTTTCATGAAGCAGGTAAAACTTATCTCACGACAAAGACAGATCTCAACATAGGCAAAGACGAAAAAATTGACAAATGCAACCGGGAAACTACACAATCTATTTATCAAATCTATTCCATAAATATTAATGAAGTCGTTGACTCAACGAAGGGCTTCGACATCAGCGGTTTCGTTGCAGCATTCAGCGAAGAGGTATAAATATAACGTTACTCCCTCTGGCGAGCAACGAATGGCTTCCAATCAGTGGCAAGATGTAAAACAGCAAGATTTCAAACCGATATTGCGATCGTCAAATCAACGAACGCCTTTGACAAGTCCGCAAACAGAACAGTTACCGTTGACAGAGGCCCTTCAAGGCCAATCAGTTTCCCCGTGTAGACCATAGATGTCATGCTTTATACTGACATGCAGCTGAGAGCCCAGAGTTTCATCGGTTGCCGCCTGGCAAATAGCTAGTTGACGTTCGTGTCAATAACAGCTAAATTGGGAACGTTTTACGAAGTTGTCGATTTCATCCAAGGGTTGAACCTTAATTATAATAGGCCTATACGTGATCTGAGTGTGACCGATCTATGGATTGACCCAACTATCGACAGAAAGCATTATGTTTTGTTCTTATATGCATCCAGTCACTCAAATATTAGCAACGAAGTCGCAATAGCATTTTCAACACGAATTTTTACTCTTTGTCAGCAAATTGATATTTACATTTTGTCAGCAAATTGATTTTCTCCAAAATAGCAAAGTTTTCTTGTTGATTAAGCCACCCATTACCCAGAGCAAACTGGGCGCAAAAAATTGGTTTGCAACCCAGAGCTCCCGGGGGGTGGGCGAAAAAAGGCAACTAAAGAAGGAGACGCGGTACTTTTGCCTGGCTCGTGGCACTGAACCGCACTGTAATAATAGTCCTTATTCTACTGCACACAGTCCTTAAGCGCTCCCCGTAATAAAATAAATAAATAAATATTAAGCTGCATTGATTGTTGATTTGAATTTTTTTAATTGCAGATAACGGGGGCGGGGCTTGGCCCGCGGGCCAAACCAATTACAAACCGTCAACAGGTAATCGACAGGGTCATGACCCTTTCATATCCAATCACAATAATTAACAGCGATTACCCATAATTCAAATCAACTTTCGTTTTCGGTAAAAGATTCTTTTTTTTGCAGAATTGCGCAGCTGATGAATGCGCATTCTAGGCTTTAGATTTATGTTTTACAGCTAGTAATAGCAGTGCAACATCACCAAAACAACATAGTGTAAGCAGCGTTCATAAACTGCTAATAATTAAGCAGATATTTTAACCTGACGACATTTTCATAGATATTTGTCTTCAGACGAGGCCACACAAGAAAATTATGAATTAAAAGAAGTTCAAGGCGTCATTATAATTTAGAATCTCCATTCATAAAATTATATAAAGCAGAACATTAAGTTAATAGAATACAATCAGTATTTGGCGAAATGTCACAATATAAACCCATACTACTCTCAGCTTAGATTATTACAAAAAGTTTTTAAATTGCTGTTTAAACTCACTGTTATTAAAATCCGTCGTTTTATAAAAGACTAGCAAAATACTTGTACAAGATAATATTTAGTACAGGAGTCAATTTCCTTGCATATCGCGAGGATTTTTTGCCAGATCACGTTCATATACAACGTAACCTTGCAGATGTGGTTTATGCATTTGGTACAAGGCAGGCTACCGGTGCGTGTTTTATGCAAAGAAGTTTCAAATTATCAGCCCGCTCCAGAACCGGGACATTTCTGGCTTACACGTACATTGTAAATCAATAATTTTCCGCTGAAAGGAAGCATCCCAGAAGGCAACATGAGAAAGATTTTAGCCTCGGCTATTGAACATGATATCTCCGCTGCTATTCATTTAATCATCGCGTGCCTCAGTAAAACTTCCGGGTTGGTCCGAATACGACCAATTCCTCTCGAATTGGCTTTCTTCAATGCAATCATTCAGGTTCATGCAAACCGTGCTTCGCATCGCAACCAGTAACCGTGTTGTATAAGCAAATTACGAAATTAAAAAATCGTAGGCACATATGTATATTAAATGCCCAAACAGTTACTGTAGTTAGGATAGCCTTGTTAAATGTTCAATGGTAAATTTCAAACACCATCGTAAATTTCACGACATCATGTTACAGCGCAAAACTTTTAACGGATTTTGAACGTTATACCAAGCATTATAGAGCTTAAATAGTCCATTTAGGCTAGGCCTATTACTTTATAATGTTACGTCAAAATAAATGACCATTTAGGCAGTCCCGTAGCCTGACCATTTTCAGCAGCGGGGGGGGGGGGTAAGAAGTTTTTTTCAGGGGGGCAGACATTTTGGGTCTTCGAAAACTGACACTAGTCTTTTCTTTTTAAATAAACTCACGAGCGGGGGGAGAGGGTGCAGACAACAATTTTGATTTGAACTGCAGGGGAGCGAAAACGTCCTCTGCACAAAGAGCAAGGGGGGGGGGCAAACAGCATAGACTTTTGTTTAATTTTCTGACAGCAGGGGGGCAGAGACCACCAGTAGAGGGGGCATTGCCTCCCTGCTCCCCTTCACGCAATAGGCCTGTAGAGCTTATAGTGGTGCTGCCGATTCAAGTCGTTGAAGACAGGCGATATTTGTGAGACATTACATTTGTAAGAATTTCATGGCGTTAGAAATTCGTATATAGGTGTAATTAAGTCCGAAATAAGAAGTAAATATAAAGGATGAGTGGACGATCTTAGTCTAATATTTGAAGCAAATCAATTACGAATTATTTTAAGCCATCAATAGCTTATTTTGATGACATTCTTCTGTCTTATCGTCTAATCTCTGTTGTGCAGAACATTGTAACGCGGTGTAGACTAGGCTTGCGTGTATACGCCTGTAGCTCTTAGATTAACCGAAACAGTAAGTTGGTTACGTGATGCGGCCCAAGTTTGTTCGACGCGGTTATTGGCTGTTTATCTAACTGTCTGATTGGTTCATGGCTGTGACGCGCGGTTAAGACATACTGTACTGGCCCCTGGGTGCCAATTCAATTTTTGCAATAGGCCTAGACTGGAGTGCAATAGCAGGTCGCGTGGACGTGATTGAGGACCCGGGTGGTTTGTACATGTAGCCTAGGCTAGTTACCATCATAGCTTGAAGAGTTAAGCGTGGCGCCGACGTGATTGAGGAGAGGACCCGTCTGGTGTGCAACTTGCAGATTATTGCAGAAATGGAGTAAGTTTGTCGCGTGACCAGCCGCAGATAGAAAGCTGGCGACATGATGTTCCTGACTGCGTCGACGCCATTGGTGCATTTCGATCCGATTTTGACGCAGGGTCCACAACCAGCGTCGCACTAGGCCTACAGATAAGGATTACAATTGCATCGAGCTATAGCACTTTAATACAAACCGGGCGAAGGCCAATTATTGAGCTGGAGATCCTCCAACATTGTTACCTCTGAATTTTCATAGAGGGTATAGTGGTGGTGCCGGTTCAAGTCGATCACGATAGGCAATGTTTGTGAGACATGACACTGACATAATTTTGTAGGAATTTCATGCCGTTAGAAATTCAGCAATGAGCTGAATTTAAGTCCAAAGTTAGAAGCAAATAATAAGGACGAGTGGACGACCTATGTAGTCTAATACTTGAAAGCAAATCATTGAGGTATTAAGTTAAGTCAACAAGAGCTTATTTTGATGAAAAATGATATTCTTGTGTCTAACAGTCACGTCTCATTGAATCTCTCTTTTTGTGAAGAACCTAGTAATGCGGTGGAGACTAGGCTTGCGTGTATATAATCCTGTAGCTCTCGCATTACCCGAAATGGAGTAAGTTTGTCACGTGATGCCGCCCAAGTTAGTACTACGCTGTCATTGGGTGATCAACCAAGGTTCATGGCGATTGGCAAGGTGATTGGTTTATGGCTGTGACGCGCGGCTAAGACATGCAGCAGTGGGTGTCAATCCCTTTTTGCAATAGGCCTAGACTGGAGCGCAAGAGTAGGTCGCGCGGACGTGATTGAGGACCCGGCTGGTTTGTAACTTGCAGGCTATTGCACAAAATTTATGAAGTAAGTTTGTCACGTGATCAGCCGCAGGTAGACGGCTGGCGATATGATTGGTTCCTGAGTGAGTCGACGCCATTGGTGCATTTCGGTCCGATTTTGACGCAGGGTCCACAACCAGCGTCGCACTAGGCCTACAGATGAGGATTACAATTGCATCGAGCTATAGCACTTTAATACAAACCGGGCGAAGGCCAATTATTGAGCTGGAGATCCTCCAACATTGTTACCTCTGAATTTTCATAGAGGGTATAGTGGTGGTGCCGGTTCAAGTCGATCACGATAGGCAATGTTTGTGAGACATGACACTGACATAATTTTGTAGGAATTTCATGCCGTTAGAAATTCAGCAATGAGCTGAATTTAAGTCCAAAGTTAGAAGCAAATAATAAGGACGAGTGGACGACCTATGTAGTCTAATACTTGAAAGCAAATCATTGAGGTATTAAGTTAAGTCAACAAGAGCTTATTTTGATGAAAAATGATATTCTTGTGTCTAACAGTCACGTCTCATTGAATCTCTCTTTTTGTGAAGAACCTAGTAATGCGGTGGAGACTAGGCTTGCGTGTATATAATCCTGTAGCTCTCGCATTACCCGAAATGGAGTAAGTTTGTCACGTGATGCCGCCCAAGTTAGTACTACGCTGTCATTGGGTGATCAACCAAGGTTCATGGCGATTGGCAAGGTGATTGGTTTATGGCTGTGACGCGCGGCTAAGACATGCAGCAGTGGGTGTCAATCCCTTTTTGCAATAGGCCTAGACTGGAGCGCAAGAGTAGGTCGCGCGGACGTGATTGAGGACCCGGCTGGTTTGTAACTTGCAGGCTATTGCACAAAATTTATGAAGTAAGTTTGTCACGTGATCAGCCGCAGGTAGACGGCTGGCGATATGATTGGTTCCTGAGTGAGTCGACGCCATTGGTGCATTTCGGTTCGATTTTGACGCAGGATCCACAACCAGCGTTGCACTACATTGAGCTAGCATTATAATACAAACTGAGCCTTCGACAGGTCAGTTTTGGATTTGCATCTCTCAGTTTACACCCTGAGTAGGCCTACATCCTCTAACATTGCGCACCTCTGAATTTATGTCAGTCCCGTAGCGTGACCATTTTCAGCGGATGGGGACAAGAAGTCTTGCAGGGGGATATCATTTTGGGCTTTTGCACACGGACACTTTTCCCTTCAAATCAAACTCAGGAGCGAGGGGGGGGGGGAGAAGGTGCTTACAGAAATTTTTATCTGATCAAAGGGTCAAAATCTTATTTTGCACCAAGAGAAAATGGAGGGCAAACAGCAGAGGCTTATGTTTAATTTTCTGAGAGCAGGGGGGCAGAGACCCCTAGCAGAGGGGCACTGCTCCCCTGCCCCCCCCCCTCACGCCACGGGCCTGCATTTAAGTGAAGGTTTGGTTGATGATTATAGGCCTGTTTCAAAATATTAATGCGTTCAATTCTACTGTTTTTTAAAAGAATAGCGAGCCTAATAATTACTCTACACTGTAAAGATCTAAAATAAAGATCATGTTCGAGAATATAATTCTTGAAATCACATACTGTAGGTTAATCGTAGCAACTGACGCTTTTGAGTGCATGCTATCCTAAATAGTCTTATTACCTTGAGAAGCCTGTTTTTTACCTTCGCGACATCTCACTTCACCATCAGTAGTAATGTAGTATAGTTTTCATTAGTCATTACATTGGTGCGCTGTATAATCAGCAAATATGGAAACTGCAGTATGCTTGTTGTAGGTCCTATTTCTATCGGTGATTCAACGGTATGCGCTCTTAGGGTCTCTTTCAACCATGCATATTTTGCATGCAATTTGCATGCAACCGTGTTAAGGCGGACGGACGACCGTTGTCATGACAACGATTTCTTTAACTGGGAACCCCCTAACATGGTTAAACCCCTCAAATGGGTTTCATGCACGGCTTGCATGAAACTCAGTTAAGGATATTTTACTCGTTTTTATTTGTTTTATTTCGTTCTATTTTGTTATTTTATTTTATTTTTCTCGCAAATTGCATTAAAATTACATGCAAAATGTGCATAGCAGAAAAGAGACCGAACACCGAGAGTCGAATTAACCACGGCGAACGTTATCGTCCACTTAATTGCGGTTTATGCTAAATGCGGTAAATTCTACTCGCCACGTGAGAGCGTTAACCGTAAGACAGCCGTTTTGTCTGCGCATTACGACATTGTGAGAGCCGGAGGCACTATACTTCATGTACGTGTATATTCAGTAGGCACTGAAGACAACGCGAGATTAGTATGTTGAGAGCCTGCGAGTGAGTGAAGCACCACTTAGTCAATCAAATCTTCAAAGTTCATCGCAGTCCTAATTGTAGCCTCGGGTAAAAATAGTAGGCCAAGCTAGTCGACACGTTAATCAGGCGATTCTGTCTTCAAATCTAAAAATTGTGACGCCAATTAAGCGTCAGTAAAAACGCGCCAACACTAGAAATTCGAGGCCAGTCGAAGAGTATAGATAAACGTACAAAGAATACATTACATGTAGATTGATATCATTATCATAACAGTCTACACCAGTTTTTACGGTGTACGCAGAAAGCGAACGCAGTAGGCTCAGTGTGGTACTTTAAATTAGAATATTTTTAAGCGACGAGTTTATAAAAGATTCAAGTTACATGTGCAAACGTTTAAATTGTAGCCTTAGTGTCAAACAGTTGATGCTATATAGGCTTACCTGATTATGAACATCATACTACAGCCACTCATTAAATCCAACATGAGAAACTGCGCAACCAAACTATTGATCGTCAAAGCAAAGAAAGGCTTTTTTAAATTGCATGCATCAAATAACATTAATATTCATAGTGCAATAATAGACTAGGAATACTACGTCCCTTGAGTGGCGCATTGTCATTGCTGTGCTGATGATCCAATTATTAGGCGGTAACACGACACTATAATGTGAATTCAAGCCCCCTCGTTGCCGCGTGAAAGTATGAGACAATACACTGACTAAAAGCCACACTGTATACTGTTGTGAAGCAAACAAAACCCACACGACACATAATTCGTGAAACAAAATTAGAGACAATTTCAATAATAAATTGAAATTACGATGAATAAAAATATAATATTTATGCACATAAAAATTAGTCGCAGGCCGGCCTATTCCAATATTGAATCAGCTGAAAAGCTAATAATTTGTTCTGTTTAAGTACTAGCGCAGAGAGGTGATGTCGGTGGCGTCACGGTCGAAGGTCAAAACACGCGTAGTCTACGATTACGGTCAATGTATTGGTTGTCAAAAAAAAAACAATGGCAGTCTAAAAACCCCCAAAAAAATTTGTCTAAAAAAAGGTTGCCAAGAAAAAGACAATGCCCGCTTAAAATGAGACAACGGCTGTCGAATCGAAAGGGAAAACAATTTTGGCTTTCTACAGATGAAACAGTGGCTGTCTAGAAAAGAAAGAATGGGTGGCTAGAAACGAAACAACGGCTGCCTAAGAAGTCATTTTTAGAAAGCCAATGGCTTTCTAAAAACATACAATGGCTGCCTAAAGAGTCAATGTCCTCCGTGGCATCAAAAATGCCTGCGATGGGCTACAACCTCGTAATATTCTTTGGCTATATAATTGTGACTTGATCACGGCGACGCTCGACTCTAACTAAGACTCCTACTATCACAATACTCGACTCTAACTATCACAATACTGTCCATACAACTCTGTCAACAATTCCTCGACTCATTAACTAACTAAGTAGCTTGTTGTCACCACCCTGTAATGTCACGTACAGGTACCAGGGGAGCAGATCCATCCGTGCTCGCGGCGTCCGGGCACCATAAAATTGACGTAATACTACTCACGGTGTACTGGCTTCGTGACAGCAGTCGTCTTATGTGCTTAGAAAACGGCGTGCGTTAAAACGTTCAAAAAAAAACTCCATCAGTATCCCACTCCCCTCGTACCCCCCTCCCCTCCTCCCCCGGTCGTGGCCTACACCGTTCATCGGGCACCCCCTTTTCTAAGAATGAATCGGCGCCAATAATATTAATACCATGCACGGTGTATCTCCAGGCCTAAGAGACTAGGCCTAAGAGAGGCTGTAATAACACAAGTATAATACAAGTCTAACGCAGCTTCTGTTATAGTAATGGCATAATGATCACAGTGGCAAATCTGTGTCACACGTAATGTATACCCATTGCGAGTGGGTATACAGTAACAGTGTCCTATGCCTAAATAGCCCGCGTCAAATTTAAATTATAAAATATTTACGCTTCATTTTCATTGTGATAAAGTTACAAGCGTTTTTACTTAGTGACATGTTTACAAAGGGATGATTCCATTTATTTTTTGCATGCAATTTTTGGTGTTGTGCATCAGCTCATTAGTTGATTAAAACATAAAAAATATTCAAAAATTTATAATATTTACTTATGAAACGATTCGAATAACAATCAAAAAGCTAAATTGCGTTGAGTCACGAATTTCTATCTAATAGATCGCCATATTGGCTCAGTGTATGCACATTGCTGCGAACATTCCTTGCTGTTTCAAATATCTTGTGACAGAAACATTTGAATTGCACACAATTTCTAGAACGAAATTAGCTGGAATGCTAGCTTAGTTATGCCAACGAATCATATTGTGTCCCATATCGTGCAACAGCTACGTTTCATTCTGCAATATTGTCCACAACATAAGACACGTCACACACGTTGCACAAACCTAATTAATACCATAGGCATTATTTTGCCCGATACCAGTAACTGTTGATCAATGACGAGTCAAAATTTGATCTCAGATCATGACGTCATCCAGCCAATCAGCATCGCGAGAAGTAATCTCAAATCCAATTCACGCGACGCCATTGGCTACTTAGATATTGATCCACGATCAGTCAAAATTTGCTCCGAGATCGAGTGATTGATGTGGAATATTGTGACATAAGCAGATGCAGAATTTATACTAGAGATTTCACTCCCCGGCGAGCTCATCATTGGGGTTGGACTAGTTTTAGAGATGCACGCATCGAGGATCCGTCCAGGGAAGCGTGTTAAAAGGGTGTTTTTGCACTAATATGTATCAATTAGATTATTTTACTTTATCTATATTTTACTATGGAGTGTGATTTATGTTTAAACATAATTATTTTGTGTTGTTGAATTAGGCCTACTGCACAAACTGGTGACGCATATGCTAATTATAATGATTTTTCAACTTAACTTGAACTTAAACTTTGTTAATTATAGATATCATGTAAATCAAATATTGATTAATTAATTTCAGACGCAAGAAGACTTTTTTACACTAGGCCTATTGTAACACTAGACAGGATAAATGTAGCCTAGCGTTTGAAATATTGACGCATAGGGCTCGCTTGGAGCACTACGTGTATGGTCTGCGTGCGCCAATCAGTTCAATTCTGTACCATGCAGGTTATCATCTTAACAACTGGCTGCGTTAGATACAACAGCCTGCAATGTTTATGAATGCGAGCACTGCTATGAAGACATTAAAAACACGTAGAGTTCAAAAACTGGGTCATTAAAAAATGTAGCAAAACGTGAAATTTTTCCATGCATATCATTTTTGACGAATTTCGTGGATGTGAGCAAATTCGCCAAAACTATTACGCCAAAATAAAGCTGCAGAAGCTTTATATAATGGGCAGTCCTCAAAACGCGAAAATTAAGTGCAGCAACATTTCTGAGACCCAACACCGCAAAAAACAGCATGCAGCTAAAATTTCATGCATCACAG
Source organism: Chamaedrilus cognettii (assembly GCA_034695025.1). Taxonomy (NCBI): domain Eukaryota; kingdom Metazoa; phylum Annelida; class Clitellata; order Enchytraeida; family Enchytraeidae; genus Chamaedrilus; species Chamaedrilus cognettii. Next base: position 428 of record JAQIWG010005391.1, on the reverse strand, counting down.
ATTAATACGCAGCACGTGCAACGTGGCCACATATTTTTTTATCTACTTTATATCAATCCTTATTAAGCCAAAGACTTGTCACAACTGACTAAGTAGAGCATAAGAATGAAAACTGAAACTGACCGAGAACAGTCTCAGCGTAGCGTACTTACACTCAAGCTGGTCTAATCACGAAGTGACCAGTCTGTCTGCGCGACATAAGAATGTAGAGGTGCTCCGCTAGCGTTCAGCAGCAGTAAGCTTCTGACTTGCAGTGCGCGGATGGAAGCAGCATCAGCAGCTACGACTGCTAGATCTACTTGTTGAAGAATATTGACAGACTCGTAGACTTTTGTCTATCGAGCCGTTTGCAGTAGAGGAATCGTCACGATATCTCGTAATCTGTCTTCTTCATCGAAGCTCAAGAAGAAGAAGAAGAAGAAGAAGAA
>JAQIWG010005390.1:0-14603 GCA_034695025.1 Chamaedrilus cognettii | reverse complement strand
TGCGTGTCGGTTGTGAGGTGTAATTGAAGCAGACATTCCTCCTGTTGTTATATATATACCCAGCCTGCAGCAGGTGAAGAAGGTGTTTGGATGCTCCACTAGGAATGTCAGTTCATTAACCCCATCTCAGTCTGAACACCTCCCGCCCTCCCCACCGCCCCCCTCCCCCCACCCCCGACTCATACTTAGCGTCTACACTAAGTGTCACACTCTACTGACTTTGTCCACTGATAAATCTTTTTTTCTACCATTGATACATTTTTTCCAGATGAAGACATGGAAATGACTGACCCGGAGTTATTTTTTCTCTTTCCCGCATTTAGGTTTGGTATTATACTTTGTGCAAAGAATGGAAACTACTATCAATAGTTTATAGTAGTCTTAATTTCACATTTCCAATTTTTTAATTTTATGCTTTAATTTATTATCTTTGTTAATTAATGCATCTCCGCTATGCACCGTTACGACTTATTCTTTGTCCATGAATGTTACTGCCCCCATCCCCCCCCTTCTTCGAGTGTTCTGAAGTTCAGTGGGCGCCACAGTTGCCATCTGCTACACCGCAAGGTGCGGTGGGCGCCGCGCGCTAGCTGTGTACAGAGGCATTAGAAACGAAACAAAAATGCTGTTGTGTTGTCGCACGAATGACGTGCGTGCGCCAGGCCTATATCGCCCAGGTACTTGCTACATACTAGCACGGCGCGAACTATTTCGGCAGTGCGTATATATTATCTCGTTAAGTGTGAGCTGCACGAGAGCTGACGTGCTGCAGGCCTACGTGCGGGTAATACTGTACAGGGTGTCCGGATGGAACGTTGTCATAACTCGGTTAAAAGCTATCGGATGTGTCTCAAATTTATGCACCGCAACAGAAGCCACACTATCTACAAGAGCAATTAGCTAATGTGTTTGCGAATGTGAGGCATTTTGTGAATACTGTGCGTGTTTTAGAGCGCAGAGAAAATGATGTTTCCAATGTTAGTTGCAAAGTATTGGGTGCCTACAGTCAAACGACAAACATGCAGTCAAGAGAATTTTAACTTGTAGCCTGTGAAAACCAAGTTTACTGCAATGATCAATTTTCTGTATCTGAAGTCTTGAAGCAGCTTTATGATCAACGTTCATCCATTTGGCTTCATGCTGTAGTATGGGTGTCAGTGCCTACTGTTTAAGCCCCCTGCAGGCGGGGAACAAAGAATTGATTTGCACCCCAGAGCTCCCCAAGCGAGTTGTAAAAGGCGACTAAAGAAGAGGGAGCGGTTCCGTGCCGGCTCTCTCGTACAGAACCGGATGACCTGTAAACTAGGAAAAACAAACCTACTGTATAATTGCTCAGACTATAATGTCTGCAGCGCCGTGCATCCGATGTGTGTTATGTCTGCCGTGTGTCTGCAATGTAAAGTATTGCTCCTCTATGACATAAAGCTCTTTTCGTTGTTATTTTTATGCCAACGTATCAGCAAGACTGGTACCATTTACGCGCTTTTAAATTATTGTTGTTTGCTCTAGAATGACTAAAACCAATATCAAACCGAGAGTCCCAACCCATCCCAGAGTTGAATTAATATGAAATTCTTGTATATATTATCGAAGAACTTTATTGTGTGTCTATGACTTAAAGCTCTTTTCCTAGTTATCTTTATGCATTTATATCAGCAAAGTTTAGATTTTCAAGCTTTTTTAATAGTTTTTGTCCCCTACAGCGACAAAAATCCTAAATCAATTTAACGAAACCAAAAACCCCAACCCATCTTAATGCAGGACTAATATGACATTCTTGTTTAAATTATCCGAAAACTCTAACGTTGAATTTGCATGGCGATACTGGTACAGTAGACTCTTTGCATTCTTGTGAAGTGGATGCAGGGGAGGAGAGCGGGCGGGATTTACAAGCGCAGCGCGTGCCTTGGCTGTGCAGCTATCAGCGTGTCACACGCTATCAGGCATGCACCGCATTTCTGACCGCACTTGACTCTCACCGTTAGTTATGCAGCAAAAAGGATATGCTTTGAACTCAATCCCAACCCTAACTCCAAATCCTTACCGTATAACCTAATCAATCAATCAATATCGGACAACTAAGCTCTATAACTAACCCTGAAATTAACCCTAACCTAATCCCAACCCTAGTCCTAACGCTAACCCTTGAAAATATCCTAAATTCTTATTTTGTCGACGTTGCTCAGTGCCCAGATCCCTCTCGTAGTGTTAAGCATCATTTTTTGTTGCTCATCTAGCCGCGACTCGCTGCCCGGCTGGTCCGTGGCTGGACAGCGTGTGCCGGTTGAACCCGCCGACTCTGTAAAACAATCGGTGATTGAGGAAGGCCTGCAGACCAGAATATCTTCAAGTATTTATCACAGTCGTTTCGTTTTGAGGAGGGTTCCGATTGAAGTAATAAAGAGAAAGTGGTGGGGCGGTCAGTGCAAAAATTATAGGAAGATAGCAGTGAAGGTGTTAAATACAAAGTCACCAAAAGGGGCCGAAGCATCGTTCTGTTGAATGTGGTAGTTACATTTAGTACACTCTATGTCACATACTATAGCCTATGTACGGTATACATGTTTATAACTCTGACGTAAATGCCATCTTGCTTACTGTTTGGTCACATCAGAGGTTCTTGGCATCCAAGCTCTCCAACAGCTCAAGATTTTGTATGCTTGTTTTATGATTAAATCAATCCTGTATTCAATTTTCTTTTAAAGTCCTCAAAGTTCAACTTTTTACGTTCAGTTAAATATACTTTCAAACTTCTTTGTGCTCCTTCTTTTTTACACTTAAATCCAGATACTTCTCAAAATTGAAACTGCTTCCCAATATTGAAACCCATCTATTACTTGTTGGCTTCCTTCTTTTCATTTTTTTTTCTTACCTCCCCCTTCATCCCTGTCCGCGCCCCCTCCCCCTCTCCTTTTTCTGGGCGGTAGATGGGTCGCTGCCGAGAGAAGGCAGGCTCTCAGGAAGCGTCTGTTTCCGGTCGATGAGGCCAGAGTGCCTCGCACACAACCACGGCCGGGCGGCGGGCCCTTGCCTCGTAGCAGCCGCTCCGCCAGTATTCTCTGAGCGCTATAAAAAAACAAGTCGCTGGCCTCCTCGTAGCTTTCACGGCGTGCCGCGGATTCCTCGCATACCGCTGCACGGCGAGCAAGTGGGCTTCCCCCTTGCAGCTCTGTCGCCCCCACCATCCGTTCACGCAGCTCTCTCCCACCCCCCTCCCCCAACAGTGTACTCGCCAATTGAGGCGCGATTTGAGAATGCAAGCGATTCTATATATAGAACTATTTTGTGAAAAAATGATTTGATTGGGGTTAGGTTAAGATTAGGTTTAGGATTAGATTTGGGTTTAAATGTATTTATAGAATAACTGCTCTATGCGTTTGCATTTTCATAACTCGCTAGCCGAACAAGTATCCAACTGTCTCAGTGGTTTTCAACCTTTCAGCCATGGCGATCCACCAAAATGGTACATATAGTTTGGTGATCCACGATGATGTTTCTAAACTAATTGTTCGATGACTCTATCTGATGAAACTGTTAGGCAATCTAAAATTACAGAATGTGTATTCAAACTGTGCTCGATATTGAGGTCGACAAGCCTATAGCTTGCGTTGGTTTCAAGACGCATAATGAAACGAAGAGATGCAATATTATTATTCTGAATTGAACTGAAGTTTCAGGCAACGGAGCAGTCATCCATTTGGAACGGGTGGTTGAGTGTAAACAATATCATGATGCCATGACAATCTTGGTGAACCACCTGAAAGGTTCACGTGACCCATTCGCGGACCGCGACCCACAGTCTGAAGACCACTGCACTATCTAACGGGCAGAGCGATAGCAGCCCGGTATATATATAGGGATATTTTTGACATTCATTGATCTCGATCTCGAGAAACCAGGGCTGTGATAATTAGGCCGCTGTGACGTGGACCGCTCTGGAATTTGATATTTTATGCCTGCTTAAGTTAACTGAGTGTAATCAACCATCATCGATTTTGATGGTTGTCTTGTGATTGTCAAAGTGAGCAAATGTTTCGCCAATTGATGGCTGGCTGTACCTACAATATGAGTAAAAACTAAACTAACCACCTTTTTGCATTTTTTTATCTATTCTCTTAATGTCCATGCTTTCACAGAGGTTTAAATGTATCAGCCCTTGTGAGGACAACAAGAGCTGGGTTTTTACGGCCGGATGCCCTTCCTGACGCCACCAAATAAATAATTATATGGCACGGGGCTGGCAGCTAGCGACACTTGTGTGTTTAACAGCCTTGCTGGAGGGCCTGTAACGCCATGGTTTCAGAGTTGCCGGCGCGGGGTCTTGAACCCTGATTCTCTAGACTTTTAAGTCCTATGCCTTAACCACTGCACCACAGCGCCTCGCTGTGGTGTAGTGAATTGAGTGACAATAAAAATAAAAGTATAGCTTTGTTTGAAAGAGTTGTATGACTGTTTCTACTCTGTGGCTGCATAAGTGTAGATCCATGCAAACTGTTGGCTGTAGAGCTACAGGTACACAGCCGATAAGAAAAGCATAGCATCCGTAAAAGAAAAAGTTGTATGGTCATAATTCTGCATTTTAAAGCAACTACGAGTAGTCGATGAAACATTTCAATGTTCTCAATATTTGCAGTAAAATTGTAACGGAAATAAAAAAATGCCCAATGCTGATTTTTTTCGGGGTGAAATTCGACTTTCACGTCTGACAAGGGGTTCTGTTAGGCCTGTTGACACTGGGCGATCGAATACTACAGCGGATATCTATTTTTGATATAATTGTTTGACATTGGTCAGTCACTCACATGGCATCTTGGAAAACATAACTGGTGCAGTACAATTATAATATCAAAATACCGTAGCATATATTTTAGTCTGCTAGCTGACCTGTTTTCAGGGTCGAGACTAATGTCAGAAAATTTAAGAAATGATCTCGCATAAAGGTGGTTCACTTGAATCCCCACTTTTGGTCGAACACCCCCTAACTACAAACTTTCAAAGATACGCATTCCTTAACAGACGGAGTGTTTAACTTTATGTCAAAACGATTGAAGATAGCCCGGAATTTTTTCACAAATTGTGTTTTTTCCTTCAGTAGTCCGATAACGGTTGAAACATCGGGAACGACGACGACCTTGATTCCCTTCGAATTATTTTCTGATTCATTTTTTTGCATTTTCCGCGCGTCCGTGCTTCTGCCACCGCTAGTAAAAATTCTGTACAAATACCGACTACAAACTACAAACTACAAACTACAAACTACAAACTAGCTCGTTGCTATGTTAAGTGACGCTGCTCCGCTGTAGAGGCTCGCCTATAACATAATCGTTGAAAGCTGTGCGCCAGTGTGCAGTGCTCAGCTGTAGGTTTAGTGGTGCGGCGCTCTGCAATAGTTTGGAGGTTAGTCATGAAGCGGGCATGCGCTGTGCTAACTAGGCAAACACTGACGAGCGCCCTATTATACTATAGGACGAACCCATGCTACGGGCTGAACTAGGTGGGCGGGAAGGTTTAAAAGTGGGGGAAAGGGGGGGGTGTAAATCTACCCAGGACCCTTAGGCTAGTCGCCGGGATCGCCAGGCTTAGGTGCGGCAAGATCTCTTTAACTTCAACTTCAATTTCTCTACTGCACTCCACCCTAACGGATGATTATTTCCAGGGCTGACGTACTTAGGCCACCTTTGCCAAGGGTGCACGAAGTGACTCGAAAATCTTTGCCGCGACCGGGATTTGAACCGACGCGCTGTCGAGCCCATAATCTGAGCTCTGCGACTTGAACCACTCGGCCACAACGCTTCGTCAAAATCTCTGCAAAGATCTCAGCATGCCAGCGGTGCCACTGATTGGGATACCGGTATATCGATGGGTTTTGAGATATTTCAGTGATTGACTCCCTATTCTGTGCAACTTTCTCTATTGATGACATATTTGTAAGATTTGCAATTTTAGCCTATAGTTTGCATTCCTCCCAAGGTTTGAATAAGTATCATTTGCATTCCTCCCAAGGTTTGAATAAGTATCGTTTGCATTCCTTCCAAGGTTTGAATAAGTATCGTATGCATTCCTCCCAAGGTTTGAATAAGTAAAGTTTTTTAAGGTGATTCATTGAATTGTGATGGAATGATTCACTTGAGATATTGATTCTTTCTTCTGATTATAATTTTTTGCAATATTAGAAATGCCAACAACCTGATGAAGAAGATTTGATGCAGCTATAGTACATATATTCTAAATGATTCATGGTTCACAGCATTTTTAAGAGCTGCTGTTTTGTTGTGAAAATGTCATGCAAATTTATCCACCTTACTTAGTTTATTTTTTCTTTGGTTATCGGTATTGTATTGTAGTTATTGTATGTAGATTGTTTTCAAAGTACCGGTAATGTTTTCTGCAAACGGTGCCGGGTTATTAGAGAGACGCATTGAAAGCGACTTTGCGACTGCGACTTTGCGACTTTGCTTAGCAAATCATCCACTCCAGCCTCCTCCTTGACACGCGGCGAGTCTGTCTGGCATGGCGCTATTTTGAATTGCCTCTTTCATCATTTATCTTCACTCTAATGCAGCAAAACCAATGAGGTATTGCAGGATTCAATTTTATATTCAATGCCTTTGTTGCTCTGACCCATCTGTGGAGATATCCCATTTCGGTGTCTTTTCTATATGAAGTTTTTGAACGCTGCATAAAATATATTGCAATGCTGACGACGTTCCTTTCTGTCATATTCTGACCACAGAACACTGTAGTTACAATGTATAACATTGCCCCCTTTTCCTGTGAGCCCCGTTGCCGGTTCCCACACCCCCTTCTCCCTTCTCATCACCCCCCCCCCATCCCACACTTTCAACCGACATGCCGAGCAAATTTTTGACAAGAGAAGAGAGTTTCGGCCACAAGAAATGTCTATTACCACCGCCCCTCCTCGTCACCCCGGTCGCGAGCTCTACACGGGAGGGAAAAAGTTTTCGTGACTATACCGCCCTTGGTCATCACTTTTGTACGGGAAAATCAAGATCACGCCCTCCCCCCCCCCCTCACTAAAAACTGGTAGATTCACCCTGCACGGACGCCGCCGTGCGGCCTCTGATTTCTGACCCATGGGCGCGAGAGATGCGTCTGTTTCAATTACAATCGTCGAGCTCAAGCGCCGTGGGCGATATTTTGAGAGGCAACTATGATCAAGCGTTTGATTGATTTGATCAAAAGGGTGACATTAACTAATTTCGATGGCGGAAGCCGGACTAGTTTTTATCAGGATAGAACTAGTACGTCATGTGTGTTAAATTTACTTTTTGCTTCAAGAGGAGACTTCCCCACTATGCCCAAATACTCCACTGCTTAGTGGCTTGAAACAAACACTGAAACTATGCTCGCAGTTCTAAGTCGCGGGTCACGAAGGAAAACTTTAAATTTATTAATAAATCCGTTAAATTTTTATATTACTTTATTATTATCATTTTTATTTTTATGTACACGATGTTTGATGAATAAATCGAATTAAATTGAATCGAATTGAACAGAATTATACTATAAAATAGTCCCGACGCAGTATTCAGCGTGTGAAATGTCGGGTAGAGTGTTGATAGCATACGCACGATGGATGCTCTAATAATGATTTTTAAGACGATTTGCGCGTGTAATGTATATCGCGCGTGAATTTCTCTTCCTCTACAATAATAACTGACGCATCGCCTGAGTGAATGCGTCGCGCACGAGATCGTTAAAGATCCGATACGTTACGACAAGTTTAAAAAAAATTTAATTTCGCAAACCAACTTTCGGAAATTTAATTTTTCGAAAGTTCTAATGCATCGGACCTTTTAATCTTTAAAAGCTGAAGGCAGCGAAGGCTGACATTCGCAGTGAGTGTAACCTAAGCCTTCCTCTTTTTAAGATTAAGCGTTGGATCCATTAATTACGGACCAAACGAGAATGACAGGTTCGCTTTTGAATATAACAAAATTTTGAATAGAAGACAAAAATAAAACATTTGTACGATTCGATATTACAGCATTATTACAGCTCGCTTCGTCGATAACCTAGCATAGCTAGGCCACGTTCCACAGGCCTAAGATGAGCAATACAACTGCGAGCAAAAGATGCGGTTGGCGGTGGACACAGGTTTCATGCTAGAGTGCGAGACCGCCGCAGTGCAATTAATTTTTGTCCAGCCGTCGATGGTAAATGATGTTTTATACAGCATGCCATCATTCTTCACACAGCTTAATGTCACCTGCTAAATCCGACTGCACGCCATATGCATCTCAAGCGCAACGACAGTTGGCAATCCTCAGCTTGCTTCCTTTAGTTCAAAGATCACGCATTCCACGATGTTCTCCCTATGATACCATCGCTGTATCCGGGGGCTCTCGTCCATAAGTCACTCCTCGGTCCCAGCGGTCTTTCTTCCAGTCAGCGTCAGTCGATACCCGCGAACATTCCGCGCCAACCCCCCTCCCTGCCCCTTCCCCGACCTCCGGCCGACTTCAAGGGGAGCCGATAATTAGCGCTAAGTTATCTCCTGATCCGAGCCGGTCTATAATGGCTGCATCTCCACCTCGGATGCCTTGAACGTGGTGGTGTGTTTCTGGTGATGGTGCGGTTTCGCGGCAAACTAATAAATTAAACGATCCTTGACGGTGTCTGCCAGTCTGGCACGAGAGGAAGACTATTGGTGCTTTCACATTGGCGTCATCAGGCCGTTCTTCCGGCCGTCTTCCGGAAACAACGTTCATCACGGGATGACGGCACTGATGACGCATCTTGCGGGAAGACAGGGCTTCCTGGACGACGCGTGCGTATTCCCGTCGTCTTCCCATTAACCGCCATGTATGACATATATCCATAGCCTGCGCGAAGACGCGTCTTGCGGGATGACGCGTCGTCGCTCAAGACGACATCAAGGCGGTCTTGCGACTGGATTCCGGGTGTCTTACAGGAAGAGTTCTTCCTGAAGACGGCCTGATGACACCAATGTGAAAGCACCATAACGTGGCTCTGATTAGGCCTGATCAATAACTAATCCTAATCTTCTGTTGGCTTTAGCATTAGCGCTGTAGGCCTATGTATTTGAATACAGTTTAATTAAAGGAATACGAAGCTTTTACTCGACACGAAGTCAGAAAATGTAACATACAAAGCAATAACAATAATGAGCCAAAGCTGATAACAATGAACTCTAGTGCAACGAATCAACGAGAAGTGCAGAGAAATCATTCGGATTTTCATGCAAGCAGCAGTTAAATATAGAAATGAACATTGTATAGGGAATGAGCTCACAATACATCGTATTGTGAGATTTAGGATTAAACAGTTTATTTGCCATATATTGCCATATACTTCAACTTCAACCTCTCTACTGCACTCCACCCTATATTCGATGATTATTTGCAGGGCTGACGAAATTAAGCGCCTTTGCCAAGGGTGTACGAAGTGACTCAAAATCTTTTGTCGCGGCCGGGAATCTAACCCACTCTCTGCCACACTCGCAATCCGAAGTCCGCGACTTAGACCACTCTGCCACAACGCTTCGCCGTTTGAATATATATTCACCATAGTTAGTATTTAAAAGTTTAGAGATTTACCAAATTTTTACCTTATTTAGGATAAACCAGTGTTCGACGAAGCGTAACGGAACTTACAAGGATGGTTTTATGGCGCGTGCCACAGATCGGAAGCGACGCCAAGGTCTTACATAGGCATAGTGCATGGTTGCAATACTCCATGAGCGATGATGCGGAACGGTAATATAACGGTATCGAATTTCTAGTCCACGCCATTCATGCGTGACCGGCCCGGGCTTGGATGCGACTTTCTTATCCTAACTAGAGGGTTTACAAAAATCCATATCTTGCTAATTTAATACTCAGACAATAGGATTAGAGTTTGATGATTAGATTGATGTTGTGCTAAGATTAACTGTTGCGGTTTTGTAATCTAACCCCTGGTCGGATATTTTAGTTAAATACACTTTGGGACTTTGCTACACGCGACTTTGCGACTGGGACTTGGCGACTTTGCGATTTGGCAACTGCTTAGCAAAGCATTCACTCCAGCCTCCTCCTCAACACGCAGCGAGCCTCGACGAGTCTGTCTGGCATGGCTCTAGTTTGAACCCTTTTTCATAGTTTTTCTTCACTATAATGCAACAAAACCAATGAGGCATTAATTAAATAGGGAGTTTGAGAAAATGTCAGTCGGGCAAGTTGATAGCATTGAGACTAGTATTACAGGTAAGTTGTAGGCCTACGATTAGGCTGAGATGATTATACTCTATATGATTTGACTGTTATTGTAACGCGGCTTAGAGTTAGGGTGATGTACATGTGAAACCATGAAAGTTTTGGTTAACGCAAACTACAGCCTTCCAACTTTCATGTTTCTTTGTTAGCTTTCACGCAAATGTAATGTGCGCTCTGGATAATTTGCAAAGTAGCTATCTAGCATTAGAAACTATCTAGCATTAGAAACACGCAAGCGGACATGTGACCGCAGTGCAGCAAAGCGTGACGCATGAAACAGATCAGATTTGCGGCGCGAGCGATGTGCTCGATCGAGCGTGACGGCAGGAAGCTAGCGGTATCGGTTTGTTGTTCGGAAATACTGACCGTGTAGCGTTCAGTGATGCGTGACGTCCAGCCATGCGGAGCCGAACGTGTGTGCGATGATTATACAGGACAGCCAAAAACATGATTCTAGTTTTTAACAAACTAATTTGTAACAAACCTGTTTTTCAAACGCTTGTAGGCCTATCAGAAAAACAAGGTTTGCCACGCAAAGCTTTTAAATACTAGCCTATAGTGTAGGAAATACCGACTTTAGCAACACCAAAATCGAACCGATTATAACTTTACTCGGACGTTGAAAGCGTGACGACGTGACATTAAGCGATCTCGCCCCTCCACACGATGCGTTTGAAATACTTGTGTTTGGAAAATTAGTTTGTCAAAACTAGTTCGTCGAAAACGAGAATCATGTTTTTAAAAGGCATGCACCGTATTACTAGGTCTTTAGCTCATTGCGCAACGAATATTAAAACTACGTTTAAAAACTCATCTAGATAATTTCGTTACGCTTCAAACAATAGTCGATAAAATAATTCAATCAATTAATAAACGAATGAAACAGAATAAAAGTTGAACAGCAAAGTTTTTCTCATTTCTTGAAGTCGTGCTATACTCGTATACTGTATACTGTATAGCTGTAATGCAAAATTATATAATTACTGAGCATTTAATATAATTTCTTAGCTAAATATTTGAATTGGTCAGTGATGAATGGCACCTTTGCTGGACTTCTGAAAACAACACTTGAGCTTGTAAGGTGACACATTACACTACTGTGACAAATACAACGCACAGTAATAAAGTAGCTATATAGGCTTAGCAAAGCATAAGTTATGCTAGCAAAGCATAAGTTATGCTAGCAAAGCGTAAGTTATGCTAGCAAAGCATAAGTTATGCTAGCAAAGCATAAGTTATGCTAGCAAAGCATAATTATGATTAGCTCCAGGCTATATTCGCAAGTAACTGATCTAGCTAACAGCACCTCTGATACTACTTATAAATGTTCCCATCGTGGACGACACTCGCTTTGCCAACACTCGCCTAGATCAGTGCGCCGACGCTAACAACTGTTTACGTACGCGCAGAACTGTGCGCCGTCATCACGGGCTGAGCTGTTTGCCGACAGCGGCGCTGCTGAACGCAGGGAACAGGGGAACAGCCGCCCCTGGGCCCTTCTTCAGATGGGGAAAATGGAACAATGATTTAACCAAACGAACCATTTCATGACTTGTTGATTTCATTTAAAGCGCTGCTTTAAAAAAATCTGGCTTACATTGCGTTATTATTAGGGCTAGACAGGCTATATCCTACAACGGAACAAGCGTCACGCTTTCATTGAGGAACAGACCAACACAATTATATATCACAGTCAAATAATAGAAACACTATTATTTATCATGTAGTCGAATTCAGACGTTTTTCAAACAAGGTTGAAACTGAAACTCAAAATTTTCGGACGTCAGACGATGTGATTCTATATGCAGTTTGCACTCCTAAAATCCATAAATGATCTCCTAAAAACGACCCCCCCCCCCCTTCTCCCCCTCAAGTCGTTTCGGAGCCCCTGTTTGCTCACGACGGCCAACCCTCGAAAGTCCGGCGAGTTTCAAACGGGTCGGTACGGGCCGGAGCGCGGAGCGAAGCGTTATCGGGCGCGCTCGGCTGTCAGGCTGATCAAAGCGGCTCGTGTCCGACGCGCCAAGCGCTCTCTGTTTGACCGGCGACTGGAGGGTGTCGCGCGGCGGCTTGCCCCGACTGGTACGGGCGGCGGAGAGGGTCGTGGGCTACGGAAGGGAGCGATGGGCTCCTAGATAGTGGCGTCTAAACGCTCAAACAAATTGGTCGCAGCTCGCCATAGTTCATTATATAAAAGGCCTACTGCAGCGGAATTCTGTTTATAGATGCTTATTTTAGTTTAGGGTTAGTTAGCTCAGGGATAGTTTAGGGTTAGCTTAGGGTTAGTTTAGGGTTAGTTAAGGGTTAGTTTAGGGTTAGGGCAGGGTTAGGGGAGGGTTATTTCATGTTTTAGTTCGTGCAACGACCAATTTGTTTGCTTTAATAGTCGCGAGTCTCCTAGATGGGCTCATTTGTCTACGTGTCTAGAGATAGGGATAGGGGAGAGCTGACGAGGTGTAGTTTCTGCGAGTTCTAAAGCAAATTTGATCGAAGTAGCCTAATCGTTTTGCAAGATCTGAACCAAACTGTGTCAATTTGATGAAAGGGAGTCGGCGAAATATTTTTGCATGTAACTTACTAGCTGCAGGCTCTAAAAGCAAATTAATTTGAAGAAAGTTATCTGTAGTTCCGAATCAAATTGTGCCACATTTATGTTTGTAGCCGACGGTGGACCGCTTTAAACGAAGACTGTATCGCAGTGGGAAGCGTGTAGATGGAATTTAATTTATTACAACCTTTTTCTGAAAGGATGCGGGAGATGATATCTAACTTGTTGCATTTTAAAACTTTTCATTGTGAGTGTGAAGCATCATGGAAAGGTCTAGGCTAGATTAGTTAAAAACGAAATTATTTTATTGTGCTTACGACCAATTTGGTTCTGAGTCCATGAGCCTACAGTATAACAATCAGGGCTTGATCTGCCAGTCGCCAAAATGGTCAAAAAATATTTTTTTGGGCAGTTGATGAATTTTCTTTTTCTTTGGCGAAAGCCTCTGGCAAATTTTCTATTCATCCTTCCTTCTTAGAAGTTCAATTACTGGCTCTATGGTGATGAGCAGAGCAATACATTTAATATATTCCCATGCACCCGAAGGGAACAAAATGTGTTACAAATTTGGCGAAAAAAGTATTGCCTGGCGACAAAAAAAGTACTTTGGCAAATTTTGGGTGAATTTTTTTCAAGACCCAGATCGGGCCCTGATAACAATAGTCTGAATTATTGCATTTTTGCTGCAATCCCCTCAGAAAGAGGTAGCTTGATGTTAGATGAGATTAAAGAATCAGAAGATGACTATAGCATCTATGTCTAGTCTAGCCAACATGGTCTACGATTTGTGTCTAATAAAAAAAACAAATAAAATCACAAAATGAACGTTGAAGAAAGTCAAGCCCGCCGGATCCACGCCAGAGCAAGCCGGGCCCATGGCTTGGCAGGGGGAGCTGCCATCGCACTGAACGATGGATGCGATGCACTCTCAAGTCCGGACACCGGAAGTGGAGCACTGCTTACTTCCGAGTTGACGCGTCGCTCGCCGACACTCGGTCACTCAAGAATAGTAATTTCCCCAGAACCCCCCCAACGGAGGGGGGGAGGGGGTAACCCTCCCCCGAGTACTAATGGACACCCCCCCAAATCTCAGACCCCACTGGGGGATGTTTTTGCAGCCTAAAACGATATTGGTTTTGGGGGTCCAGTGGGGGACGATTAGGCGTCTAGTGGGTTAGAAGTAGGTTGCGAAAATTTGTTGGAAATTTTCCATCAGCCCCCCTCCCGGTCGTGAGTTATACGCAGAAACAGATTTTGAGGGGAGCGCCGAAATTTGGGTTTGGAGCACGCCTTTTTTTGAACACCCTCTCCGCCCCAATATTTTGAAACATTCCCCCAAACACAAACTCCTGCGAAAAAAACCTGCTCAAGGACTCACAGGGAAGAGTCTCATGATCCTCTAAGCTGTCCGTGTTAACAACCATAACAGGCGGCTACGCGACTTTAACCTTGAGACAGACTCAACAGTCATTCATTCGTGCACGTGAACTCCACACCCTTTTTCAAAGAAGTGAACCGGCTACTCCTTTTTACAAATGCTTAGGCGTAAGACTACGCCTATTTTATAAGAGGGAGACGTAACGCTACGCCGACTTCGTGGTGGCTAAACAGAGCTCCGGCTGTAACTAGCACGTACGTTGCTCGCTCTAACGAATGCCTGCGAATTGAAGCAACTTGGTTAAATGGTCAAAGCTGGTTATTTTCTAGTTCAGATAGGCCTACTGTACTGTTTCTGTAGTTACTTGTTCAAAAGTACCGGTTGCCCAGGGACGGTTCCAGTAATTGTTGGTGGGGGGGGGGGGGGGAGGAGGGGGGAT
>JAQIWG010005389.1:0-14603 GCA_034695025.1 Chamaedrilus cognettii | reverse complement strand
CTCTTTGCGTTTATATATTTATATTTGTTTAAATTAATTTGTGTCTATCGCTTGCGATGAAATAAAGATTTCCATAAAAGCCAACTTACCGTCAACTTATGCTTGCGCCCTCTACGCACTAACTTTTAATAAAATCTCTTACGCACGTCTAGCAGCCAATGATTACTGTCCACCATAACCCTATTAGTAGGGCATTAGCATACTAGACTTAAATCGCGTTGAGCCTCGGCACGCATCGGATTATAAGTCTTTGTTACTATAGCCTATACGCTGCAGTTAAACTACATGTACAGCCCCCGCCGCCCCCTCCCTCCGTACAACAATTTACTAAACTATAAGCCTAGACTCTAATGATTATAAATAGCATACTATGACAAAAGAAATGTTATTCGTAGAGATTAGGCCAACTATAATTGTATTGTTATGTCTATGTACCCCTAGATTAATTGTTGTGGGAAGTTAAATTATAGGCCCTAATGGCCTCTACTGTTAATGCTAATCTCTTAAGCAACCGCTGTGGTTGTTATTTTGTCAAGCTTATTACTGTTACCGGTGGCAATGTGGGCTAATTATTGGAGACTGTTTTCACTTGCTGCATGCTGAGAAATTAGCATTTGGTGAGGCCTGCAAAGACTCAGTTAATTGGGACCAACTGAGTGTGACATTCCTGGGTTTCGGCGTGACAAAAATTCAGGGGTTTCTAGTATCAGAAATTTCTGGGTTTTGGCGTGACAGAAATTCCTGGGTTTCGGCGTGACAGAAAAGACACGAGCCAGTATACATGTAGGCCTACTGTAACTGACGTTCTATTTACATACATGCAACGGCATGGTGATTGCATTTCAATTTTCTTTTCTTGATTATTTATTTATTTATATTATGTTGATTCCCGGGTTTTCAGAAATTCCTGGGCTTTGGCGTGACAGAAATTCCTAACCCCAGAAATTTCTCACTCGCCGAAACCCAGGAATTTCTGTCACGCCGAACCCAGGAATTTCTTTCACGCCGAAACCTAAGAATTTCCGTCACGCCGAAACCCAGAAATTTCTGAAAACCCAGGAATCAGCAAAATAGAAATTAAGAAATAATAAAGAAACGAAAATGGATATGCAATCACCTTACCGTTGCATGTAGGCCTATGTAAATACTGTAGAACGTCAATTACAGTAGGCCTACATGTGTACTGGCTCATATCTTGTTAGTCTAACGTTTCTTATGAACCTTTAGCGCTGGAACGAATTATTTACCTGTATGTTGATTTTTGCACTTCTAGCGGTAGAACCGTCTGCATAAGTGCGCTTATGTACTTTTAGTGTTAGAGATCATCGCAAACAGCTAAAAAATGACAATCAAAGGTCTCTTTTTCTCCTGTATGTTACTATATTAGGCTCTGAAATTTTGCAGCATAATAGAGTACATCGTAATACAACTTTGTGTTATTACAGGTCCAAACTGATCAAATGTGCTTTTATGCACTTTTAGTACTAAACCATCTAAATTTCTGAACAGTTGCCAACTGCATGCTTCATGCAGCGTCATTTATACCAACGTCTGCTTTTTGCAACTCAGTCATGGGCATTTAACAACAGCAGCTTGTTATGACAGTTGTTCGTTCCAAAGATGCCAAAAGCTGCGACTATGCTATAACAGCTGCATGGTATTAGTTGATAAATAAATTTAGGCCCAGCCATGAACGTAACAGCCATGAAACTGTCATGCTTGGATTTAAACGATGCGACACATTTTACTAATACAATTAAAGTAGCATCAGGTAGGTAATACTGTCGGCGTCTCAAGTATTATATCACACCCGTGATCACTCGATCAGTCATGACATGACATAAAATGCAGAAGAATTAAAGAAGTTCGTAGTAGGCCATTTTCAACCAACGGTCAAGCAAATTCGGTATGGATATTATTGAGTACATTCAGCTCAGCTTAGCCTATTGATACATGCCATTCATCATTCACCTATAAACCCTGCGCAGGACCAAATAACTCTAATAATTAACGCGCTTAGAAAATACTTACAGCCCAATAGTTAGGCCTCAATAATTTACTGAATTTGGTTTAATTTTTGTTGATAAATCGTAGGCCCTTTGGATCTAATTGGGTCCTTTTTGCCTAATTGGGCATTTAACCTAATTTTCTTATCCTTTGGAATCAATCTTCAACTTGAAACTTCCTATTTCAGCACCGATCACTACAAGTAAAAAAGCTGTATTATGTAACACTTTCGCGTTTAATATATGATCGCGTCATTATACAAGCCGCGCATGCGCACTTCAAACGGTGTGCGGACACATTCTACCGCGATCGCGGAACGATACGGGGAACTATAACGTTTTGAGATTCCCATATAGCCTGGTAGAACCAACTAACTATTATTATTTGGAATAATGCTACTATTGTGTACTAGCAAATGGCTGGTTACAGGCAGTGTTGTAGATTATACAATTATTATCAAGTTGCTAAAGCAATGGTGCGTTGATGCTGGTATGTATTGATACTAAATACTATGGCATACTGAAATATTTTGCGTACAGATTCATAAAACTGTATCACTAATATTAGCCTAAGTGTGCTGCATTTAACAAAAAAATTTACTATCTATCTACGTGTTATATACACGTAGAGACATACATAATAGATCATTATGAGACATTCCAACTTCCGTTCAGTCTGTTTAACGACTTTCATAATCTGTTATGCAGTAGGCTACCAGTGTTGCCAATGGACTCAAGTGGAATGCTTAGAAATTCTCACAATCTGAATATCAAATATTATATCAATGAAATTTGTGGCATAAAATAATTTTTATGTCATTCAGCAAAAAGTATGGACTTATTGAGTTGTTACAATGTTATAATTGTTCATAATAATTATTTAGAAATAAACTAAACTAACTAAATGTCTTTTGTGGTTGTCTAATCTGTCCATATTTTCACACAGGTTTAGACATTTGCGCCCTGATGAGGACGCTGGAGCTAGGTTTTTACAGTCGGATGCCTTTCCCGACGCCGACCATTCAATCTGGTACGGGGTTAGGAGCTAGCCATTTGTGTGTTTAACAGCCTTGCTGTCCTGTGACGCATGGTTTCATAGTTGCCAGTGTCAGAATCTCACATGTTGAATTGAATAGTCTCATAGGCTCGAGTGGAATAACAATTTTATTCCACTTCCCACAGGCGGCGCTGTCATCGTTTCTGGCCATTCGCTAGAGGCGCTAGTAGGTCAACTCTTGGATCGCAAGGCCGTTTAAACGCTTGCTGTTAGCGCGCAAGACGACGCCAGTTTCAAATCTGATGTCAGAGACTGAGAGGTGGGTGGGGTTGTATTTTAAGGATCGTGTGTGAGTAACGAAGACTATTACAGTTAGGTTCTGCAGAGTAAGCGAACCGTCACAGAACCGCTCCACCGTCTTTAGTCGCCTTTTATGACTCGCCCGGGGAGCTCTGGGCTGCAATTAGGGTCTAACAATTTATGCCTTCTAAAAATTAAGATCGACTGAGTTAAATAATAATTGTGGGGCACATCAACCATTTTGTAAAAGTACTGGTACTTCAGGAGGCCAACGAGGATTACTCTAACGATCATGACCTAGGATTAATTGTAGGGGTCGGAACTCATTCTCCCCACAGTGGGACCCCCTAGGCCCAGGTTTGGCTCTCGTTGACAAAATACAACGGATGCTTCATATTTCCAGTATTTGATCACAAATTAAAGGTTGCTACTTGACCATGATATTGTCAATATTTATCATGGGTAAGATTGAGGTCCTTAGGCCCCCCAGTGATATGAGAAAAAAATATGTCCGCAAGCGCAGCCAGGGAACCATTTTTTTAGATTCATGCAATGTTGCTTCCAAGCGTCGCTTACGAGGCCGCGCACATGCTATAGCCTACACGTATATGAGTTAAGCTATGTAGCCCATATACATGGGTGGAACAAGGTTTTTAAAATCGGGGTACGGCGAGGCTATGCCTTAATGTCATTTTTATTTGACTGTTGAACTCGTAAGCGGGGGCCAGTAAGAGGTAGAGACGGAGGTTTTAAAAACTTCTCTCAAGGGTGCACTGAAATGCCTCAAATGATCCATGATTTATCAGTGGAGGCCCAAGGCAACCCAGTTTGAAGTGTCCATGCGTTGGACGGGCATGCACATTCTTGGAGACCGAAAGTAAATTAATACCCCAATGCTTTTTTAAAATTCACATCGGCTCTAAAGCTACGCGCGGTTGACTCGCTTCGTTTCAGTACCGCCTAGTAACTATTAATGCGTTTAGAAAAGGGCGTCAATGAAAATGTCATAGAAACTCGGTTAGCACCCTCCCCCTCCCTTCCCAACTTTCGTGTCACTGCATTCACAAGTATCTTTAAAATGTTTGAGAGGAAGCAAAACACGTTTTAGCATTATAATATCTGAACGATCCTAAAATATGTCTAGCTCAAAGGCTAATGCGCCGAATTTGAATAGAAATATTGATTTTAGCACATTTTCAACCATTTTTCTGAAGGCGTATTGCAAACGTGGCTATTAGTTCAAATTTGTTTTACGAATGGTTTTAGGCCACTTCAATTATTAGCGAAGAACCCTCGATGGCGAATGCTTTTCCTCGTAAACAGATAAATTATGATTATTATGTGTATGGTATTGTTATGGATATGTCTGAGCTTCTATATGCCTCAAGTCTAGGTCCTTGGTTGCCTCAATACATTAGTGCGGTTCGCGCCCACTTTTGTACTTGTCCATTCGATGGACCTGTCAGTGGTCGCCGTTGACACTGACGTTGTTTTCACTGGTAATCTCTGAAGTCCCCTCGGTGGACTGAGTCTGGGCAGACGACTTCTGCGATCTACCGAGACTTAAGCCTAGACTCGAGGAGAATTTGTTTGCGTCAGACGAGCATTTCTTCTCTACACGCAGAATGATGAGCTTATAATGCACAAGACCTCTAGTGGGTCTCAGTGCATACTTCTGATGCACGTACATTGTCACAAGTCGTATACATGCACGCGCGTGATGATATCAAAGATCGATGAGCCCTTTTGTGGGTTTAGTTGAAGGCAAGGTTGTCGGATGCTTGTATTGTAATCATAAGTCGAAGGTCCGCCTCTTGGCATTCGACAGTGTTTTTTGCTATCACTTTTTATGATTTAACTTTTTGATGGTTTGGATATATTCTGTGGTTTGAGTTTTTCGATTTTTATGGTGTTTTGATGGTTTGGATATATTATGTTGTTTTGAATTTGTAGATGTTTGATTTTGCTAGAGTGTTGGGCATGTTAGTTCCCTCGCTTCCTTGCTGGACCGGCTCCACGTACCGGAGGCTGGGGTATTACGGGGGGGTCTCGTGATATGCTGAGAGTCCAGCCTTTGTTAAGCTAACACCGCGGCAATGCACAGCAAACCCCCTGATTAAATTAGGCCCTTTTAAATTAAATCCTGAACCAGTTAATTTTACATTGAAATCTTATAACAGAAATCACCTACAGCCGCTAATCTTACACTGCTTAACCCAAGTATGTAGGCCGCAGAGGCTAATCGCTCCCACTTAAAAAGAAGAAGTGTCAATTGTTTTTAAAACGATAACACTGTAAGTAAAACGTGACGTCATAGACCGATGAGCTTCCTAGACGACGAGAGGTTAGTCGCCGACTCGTAGACGCACGGAATCCGATATATATGTTTGAGGTCCCTAATACCACGGTAGTATCAACTAACTATCGTTACTTGGAATAAGTGACTTCTGACTGAGATCCTATAAAACACAAACGACTAAACTCTTGAGTTAGTTCATGTAGACAAAATAAAGATAAAAAATATATGATTATAGTGATCAAAGGTTTAGTATGTTATGTAGGCCTAGGGCCTAGGCCTATGATAAAGCCTGTGCTATTATAGCCTACGTTGGACAACGGACAATCGCAGCAAAAACCAAATTCGTATAAAATTTAATAGTCGATCTGAACGACATCAACTTAGCGCTATTGGAATAGAGCCATGCCAAAGCCTAATGTTAACGATTGAACCCAAAGATCCGAACCACCGCACTGCATACCAGCAGACCGTTAGTTTTTATACGGCAGCTCTTTACTGACGGAGACAACGGAAATCGAGAGCATCACTGCCGCGCATTATCATCAAACCCCAAAATATTCATCTGGTTTAACTGCAATGCTTCGCTGAGCCATATTTGGCTACGACGAGTTTACTTAACTTACACTACGGGTCAAGTCGCGGACGCATCATGCCCAGGGGCAGATTAAGAGTCTTATCATCGTGGGGCGGTCCATTGTCGGCAAGATATCGCTGACAAAAAGAGGTCTTCTTCGAACAAAATTCACGAGCGCAGCGGTGCGTTTAGGCGTATCAGACAATTTTAAGCAGGGTTTCAGATAAGCTCATTAGTATTGAGAGGGGTGGGTGTGCTCTAAATCAACTATATAGTCCAAGTGCTAAAAATTTCTAAGGACTTTTCCAGCAATCAAAATAGCTTCATTCGCGTTGGCAAAAGTGGAGAGGCCAGTTCTTACTTTCGAAAATTTATATGGATTCAATCAAAGTTGCCACATTGGAAGGGGCTTAACTTTCAGCCCCCCCCCCCCGTCCGGCATCCGTCAATGATGGTGCGCTGTCCAGAAATAGTCGAGATTGCGTTTTTATGTTGCTCTTAATTAAACAAAAAGTCGAAGAAGGCAGCGTTCGGGGAGAAATGGAGCGTCCTAACTGGGTTTATATCGCGCTTTCATGTCCGGAGTCGTCGCTCTCCTGGTATGTACTTGTAAGGCTTGGCGACGTAGATTCCAATTAGAGAAATGGATTAAGAATAGCATAATGTAGGCTATAGGTTTATCGACGAGACCAAGCCTGGTGAAAGTGAGATTCAAATGGGCGAGGCTCAACGATTTACTTTAGTACGATAAACAAGCGAGGATTTTGAACAACTGGCTACACAAAATGTCTGCTGATTAATTGATAAATTGGTGTGTAGTAGATACTAATGTGTTGTGTATAAGTCTATTACCCTGAAATGGGCTGTCGTCTTCTGCGCAGTGTCGATATTAGCGTCTTAACAGCGCTCTACGTGACATTGTGTATGCGGGTGAAAAAGTTACATTGCTTTTCTGCAATTATTTAAAGCTGTCTCGTTCTCTTTAAAATGGAAAATACATAAGTAAATGAAATACTTAAGCATATAATATCAAATTTTACATTAAACTTTCATCAACCAGTTTCATAATATGCCTGATTGCGTTGAAAGACACAAATTTTAATAGTGTATAACTGCATGCGTCTAACTGGTAAATGTTTGCGTAATGCCTATTGCCTTTGTCCCGCAATCCGGAATACATAGGCCTAGTGTCAAATTCAAATGGACGTGACTTTCATCAAGCAGTTTCATAATAACAGTTACAGTGGATGCGTGACTAAAAACACAGATTACACGGTTACGTTATATAATATTTCGGACGCAAGGGCTATGTCATGCACGTTGTAGCTTATGTTGCAAATTGCGCTCTGCAATGCTGGCAATAGAACACTAACAAGCGAGTCCAAATGCCATTTGTCGTAGAGTATTTACAATAGCATAAAATATTCTGGAAACTGGAGCAATTATACCGCGAAGTCTCGCACTAAGAGATTACAATAATGGACACAACAGCGCTGTTAACACGTGATATACGATCGAGCATAGGGCATACAGTATGATGCGTGTAGGCTTCTTCTGATAGATTGGTTTAACCGTGCAGCTGCTGGTTTAACATTGCATTGCTGCTACTGTGCCGAGGAGTCAATAAAATATTTGTAAAACTTAAGCGTTCATGATCCAGAACAACAAACGTTTGCATTCGAAACGCAAAATGCAATTCGTGTTCTTTTGGGCTTTTAATTTTTAGCCTATTTGGTACAGCAAACAACCGAGCCAGACATGCCCGAAACAGGGGAAAACACTTCAGTTTTTTGTATATTGAGAAAAAAAATTGCTGACAAGAAATACTGAGCGAGTCGTGATACGAGTACGAAAACGAGAAAATAGTATCTAATACATGTACTTAATTGATTTTGCAATCACCTTAGAACTATATTGCTTACTCCCTCCACTAGTACTCCGTTAGGCTTGCGATTGATTGGTCGTCATGTCGCACTCAACCATGACATAAGCCGATTGCTGTCGATCTAGCTGGTGTGTACCATTATCGGACGACTATACTGCGGATGCTAAGGTAATCATTATTGGTACAGCGGGTTCACGTTATTGCGAAAACACCAATACGAGGGCGATGCCGATACGTGAACCCCGGTGCTTCTTTCCGACACCTTTTCTGATAAATTGTATTACCAACCATGTAGCTTGTATGATATTAATTTAGTCGATGCAGATTTGGTGCAATGCCACATATTCGCCTTATATCAGTCATAGTGTGACCAACATGAACAGCAGAACTCTTTCTTTGTTTGTTTGTTTTTTCTCTCTATGATCTTTCTAGGCTCAAAATTATATATCTTAAACAATCGTTCCGTGTCAATGGAACAGCTATACAACCACATTGAGCCTACTTTTCATTTATTCATTACTGATGTACGCTGTCTAGTGTCCTAGATACTGTACGCGCATCCACAGAGATTCAAATTTTCAACATTTAATTAAAAGGTTAGGCTACATTCTAGCCTTTGAGGTAAGCCCTGCAGCACGTCGCGTAATTATTAATAATTATTACGTGAATATGCTCTTCGCGCACTTGAGTGAAATACATATAATCGCAGGACCGGGGACTCGCCTTTAATTTATTTGCGCCCGGATTTAAATAGAAAACCTGGTTTACGGCCATTACAGATACTGACATCAACTCGGCGACTTCAACAATTGCTGGCATTCGCTATATAAGTACTCGCAGGCATTCGCGGTTTCTGCAGACAGATAATGACAGCTAGCGGCAGAATAATCTCGTTGGAATCATTACATTTTGCTACCGGTGCTGAAATGAGACCAATTTTCCGCACTAATTGGAAGTTGGCGAATGAAATTTAACAATTATTCTAAAAAAACTGAAATTTGCGTCGAAATGAAGCTAATACCGGTAAGTCCCCATATACGGGTATGCGTGAAATGCGTGCACAGAATTTCGAGAGCTGGAATGTAGAGAATAATTAAGCAACGAAATACGACAGGAGGGTATTATATAATGCAAAATACTTAAATACGGCCGGGGAGTAGGCCATTGCACGTGATCGTGATGGAATTTTCCTGAACTATTGTTGTATCAAATATTATAATAATAGGGTTTATATACAAGAAAACTTAAAGGTCGCCATGTCGCGGTATATCAACCGCTTCAAAATTCTACGAAGATGCAACAAAAATATACGAATTTTTACACCTACGGCTATTATACGAACGTAATAGCATATTATGTAGTATAGGTCACAACAGTGGAGTAAGTATCCCCTTAAAATTAATCCAGACGCCACCAAATGACGACAGTTTCGATTAGACGTAGGAGAATGAAGTCTGTGTGATGGTGTGTCGAATGACGTGGCCTGGTGCCGTCAAGTAACCGTATCCCCTGACGACACCCAATCGAAGATGGACTTACGCCGGATCACTCGATCGTTATCATAACGCTATCGCCTCTCCTCAGTTTTCATTCCATGGCAGTGGCACTGAAGCGTTTTGAACGCTGATGATAGTCAATGAGGGAATCGGAGAGGCCTGTCGTCCCTTTTGCAAGTCAAATATCGGCATCGGAATTGAAATAAATTTAAAAATAGCTTCATTGGCTTTTTGTCAGCTTTGCTATAGCCTACTATATAATAGTTAAATGCTTTTTAATCATACATTATTAACGCAGTGGTTGAAGGAGTGCTTACGGTATTTTTGAGGCTATTCCCACCAGTGCTTGCTCATTTCCGAGGTCAGTCTTAACAGTAGGCTTACTTGTCTTTTTTCTTGGCCCTTTTTGGTCCCATGCATTTCCCCCTGTTCCCCCCACGCTTTTCCCCTCCCTATCATGAGTTCAATCCGAGAGAAAAGACACCGTCACACCTTTCCTCCGCCCCCCCCCTCGTCGACAGATTTTCGTGACATCTCTCATCTCATTCATAAAACTGATCCCCTCCCCCACGGCCCAATTTGTCCATCGGTCAGACAAAATATCGACACCGCCGCGTCATTTTGCGGATGCGACCCCTGCCGTGTATGGGAAGAGTTACGTGAAAGCATGGCATCATGCGAGACATCCATCCATCACTGAGTGTCACAGAGGGTGTACACGCCTGCACAGCTAACTCGCCTCGCAGATTTTATTCTTTAAAAATCCAATTGATCTTAATGATCGAGGCTTTGATTCTAATTAATTAATAATAAAGAAATTTGATTTGATTTGATTTGAATTAGTTTGCACAATTTCGGTTGCTACATAGCGCATATTTTTTTACTCAGATTAACATCGTACGAACTCATTTTAATTGATGAACATATGTCGATGCAATCTTGCTGAGATTACATAGTGCAAGATGCATAACAAAGAGACAACATGGGCGTTAAAGCATAGCCTGACACATTAATTAAATCGCACGAATATTTTATACTAGGTATCGAGTCTTGAGAAAGCGCTTACAGGCTATGGCCTGCCGTATCGACTATGTCTTGTTTTGATGAATATGTGTGATTTATAGCGTGCATTCCGATTGCAAGAAGCGACCCATCCCACGATGCATGTGATGCGCGCGCGCATAGTCGCTTCTAAGCCAAAAAGATAGGCGAGTGTCAGAGAATTTGATCGGTTATTAATTCCGCCAAATCGAAACGATAAAATCGGATTCCAGCCAAAGCATTATGCATATCAAGCGCTAAAGCGAAAGCAATACATTTTTTGCAGGCAACGACGTCACTTCATCATTCGCATTTCAGTTTTCAACGAATCGATTTGATTTTTGAACGACGTTAAGCGCGTGTTCACATCAATTCGGGTTAACTTAGTAACATGGTCGCGAAATCTCACATCTTGCATTTATCATTATGCGATCGCGTGACTCGGAGACTGAGGCTGAGCGGGACTATGAATGAACGACAAATTACGAAGGCAGGTGGTCAGATACATAAGTTTGTTATCCTCAACAATGACTCGGCTAAGTCGACATCTCTGACGGCTAAATCCGATTAGCGTCGTCAGGCAATCAAAATACCCGTCTTCGCCAGCGAAGCGTCTTCGTAGCGCGGTTGTTGATGATTATAGGCGCTCGCCATCTTGCAAAGTCGTATTCAGATTCGACGCGCAACCCAAAAGAAGCTACTAGCTCCTAATGGGCTTGCAATGAAGCAGTTGAAGCAATAAAGTCATCAGATATCATCATGACACAAATAAAACGGTAGATCTAGCTTATATAGAACAGTGTCATAAGCAGGCTATAGGCTGGCAGGCTCAATGCCTGCAACGGTTTAAATTTAATCAAATTTTCTCGTATTATGGTTCATCGATTTAGAATAATCGTTATAGAGCTGCAATCTCAAGGGCTTGTAGTGCTGGAACCATACAGTCATAGAGCTCAGACGAGCCATAGGGCTCGGACCAGCCACAGGGCTCGGACCAGCCTTATTACTTAAAAAACCCCCAATAGCAATCATCAAAATCTTAGCAAGTTTAGGCTGTTTACGTAGCACTGGAGTTAACGCGTCGAATTGCACGACAATGCCTTTCCGAGAATCGCGTTCCGGACATCATACTCGCTACCGACATTGACGTAATGCAGAATACGTGCCGGTACATCGGCGAGCATAAACTAGCGAATCGAATCACCATTCATTTCCCTTTGTCTCAAACTGTCCGCCATTGGCAACGTCGTCCATCACCGCCTGCTGCTGCGTCGTTCAGTCCGTAGGCTCCAGTTAGACCTATGTTATACATGCTGGCTGGAGTATACTACAGGCCCTATTGGTGCTCGCATCGTCTGCATCGCATACGTTACCGTAAACTCCCGGCGTTCGCGTGGCGTAGCGAAACAGCCCGTTCAATCACATGGGTACCGTGACCAAGGGCGAAGCTACAGCATATATTTGTGTGGAGTTGTTTGAACGACCCCACTCCTAAAATTGAGACTCACGCAAATCGTCGGGGTACGCCTAGTCTAATCCCCATCAAAGGCAAACTACTGGGCACTGCATATCTAGTTCAAATTTAATATATCAATGCTGAATGGTTACTTCATTATATGACACACTTCCTAAAATTAGCAAGGAAGTAATCAGTAGCTAAATGGGACAATTCGGGCTTGAATCATGCTTACTCAGAGTGAGGTCAAATACATTTTAAAAACTCAAAAATGGACGTCTGTATTAATAGCCAATAATAACCGTTTAGAGGGGAAAACAACCCCATTTTGTTTAGGCTGGCTGCTCCCCTGCCTGTCATTCAAGGTTTAGCGCCTGCTGCACAACGGCAAGTTACAAAAAGCTCAGCGAAAATGTTCAACTTCGTAATATAGACAGACTCTCGTATGACTTTGACAGTATCTTAAATACAGTGTAACATTGAACATATGCCTACAATCCATTTTATTTTTTTGTCAGGTAATATACACAGGTAAGACAGTGTGGGCCCATTATCGCACGGATCTTCATGCTAACGTACTAGAATATTCCACGTAAAGGTCTGCAGGTTATCTATTGACAGAGTAGTTCAAGCGGTGCAAGAAAGATAAGAAAAGAATCAGTTCGAATAAAATATGAAAGCCACCCGATAGGTCCGATTGTACGCATTGATGCTTGAACGATAAACAAAGCGCGTATAACTCTGATCAGTGTGTAGGGCTTCAGATATAGTCTGGGAGCATATCTCATGGCAGTTTTAGTGGTGAAATGTTGTGTTATATCATTGGAAAGGTAAGGATATCAGAAAAATCTGAAATCTTTGGTGCCAAACTCAAATCTGTTGCAGGTCCCTGTAATTCAAGCTGGCGTCCGGTAGCCATTTTGAAATACCATCCCCTGCAAAATACTTAGACTACCATACCGATGGACCATAGGCTGCGGGCTTTTGGATGCTTTTTAGATTTACTAGAAGTTCAGGACGTGTGTTTCTTAAGTTTCATGCCGAAGGAGCCCCTGGGTGGGCCGAGAAGGGGCATAAACTGGGTCCGTGAGATTTGAACGTTAAAGCTGTTAAGGCGCTGGTGAAGGTTTTCAACTGGCCAAATATTTCAACGGTTTCTCCTGGCAAAGATAATCAATTCCACCGTCATGAAACACTTAGCTGCGCCCCTGTCTCCCCTTAATTTTTAAAATCCAGAGCCGCTACTACCTCCATGCGTATACAGCTGAAACCAAATTGCCGCTCCTGTCCGTTTCTTGACTGTTTTATGCCCGTCTCGTCTTACAATTTCCGAGGCCGGCTCGCTCGCTTCCCTTACAATCTCCTCCTCTATGACGACCGCTTCCCCGCCACTGCCACCCCGCTCGCTTCATATAAACTGCACTTAGGCAATCAACGGGATGCCATTTGAAAACTGTCAATAATAGCGTAGTAGTCCGCGTCCGCCATTTTGGCAATTTAATCACAATCGAAATTCCAGATGTTGATTGGCATCAGACAGCAGCTGAAGTTTTTTGTTACATCACGGCGTCAATGATTTTCCTTTCACGCCCCAGAAACTCGCTATGTCTGGATAAAATAAAAAGGGGAGTTAGATGGTCTAAGATCTTTTTGAGGAAAATTGACAGTTACTGCTGATGGTTTTTTTCCAATTAAAGTTCGGTTGCAAATTTCATTATTATAGTATGCTCTGTCGGTCCTACCCTCGTGTGAAATGATTGCACCTTCGAGACACGTAGACCGCACCATACATTGTTGTAGACACTAGCAATTTGTCACCGACAACTTGCTCGAAAATAATTATTGTTGCAAGCGCTTGTTATCGCAACGTTGAGAGTTTATTGAAATGTTAATTTTTATTTTCGCGCTCTTTTGCAAATATTTATCATATGTAGACCTATACCTCGCACAAGCCTACATTTATGCTCGCGCATAAATTTATATGCTTTTGCTTAGATCAAGCGCCGGGCACACAATATGACCCAGA
Organism: Chamaedrilus cognettii; assembly: GCA_034695025.1. Taxonomy (NCBI): domain Eukaryota; kingdom Metazoa; phylum Annelida; class Clitellata; order Enchytraeida; family Enchytraeidae; genus Chamaedrilus; species Chamaedrilus cognettii. The sequence goes on along the minus strand of JAQIWG010005389.1, from coordinate 523 downwards.
TCTAATTATTGTCAATCCAATTCATTTCGATAAGAATTTTTCTTAACTAGCTCGTAACACTATGAAAAGTAATGGCGCTACTCACCTTGCTTTGTCCTTTTATAGCTGTAAGCTGAATACATTCTCGATGCGCTCAACAACACGACTGCTTTAGCTAAGCGATCCATCTATTTATTGCTTCACAACTATCGACAGAATGAAATTACCACGATCGATTAGCAATAGATTATCACCGCTCTCTCGCGTAAACTTATCCGTAAATACGCTGCAAAATACACGATTACGGCTACTATCTACATCGAAATTTAAAAATGCCACGATAAACGGTAGTCGCGATAAGCCGTTCAAAGGCTTCGCGGCAGCGAATGCGAATCTGTTTATTTGTAAGCAGCAGTCGCAAAAACCGCGTTTCTCCTCTTTGATAAACAAGCAGCGCACGCACTTCATTGCGCAGGGTTCAGTTTCCCCGCCTATAAAGCGTCGCTTCCATGCAAGCTACATATCCTTCCAACCAGTCCGCATC
>JAQIWG010005388.1:0-14605 GCA_034695025.1 Chamaedrilus cognettii | reverse complement strand
CTGGCGGAGAATTTTCCTCTCCGAATGCCTGAGTAAAACTTACAAGCTAGGGGGAGGGCGGGTATTAGAGACGCAAAATTTCGGTTATGGTTTAGGGGTGCTATTTTCACTTTTAAACCGTTTTGCGGGTGCATTTTCTATTTTCAAATCGGCATTCATCCACCATTTTTAAACCTTTAAAGGACAACCTTTTCTTCCATGTAAGAACCATTGCTAATTGTACACATACACCTCCGCTACATCCCCCTAGCGGGTGTGGGAGGATTGCTTCAACTCTCACTACCTCATAAACTGGGAGGGGGGGGGTGGTTGCACACGTGGGGAGGTGTTGTGGTTGTGTAGATAAATCCCTGCCCTTTACTTACTTACTGCCCTTCACCCCCCAGCCGCACTTCTATACGATCTAAATAACCGACAATCAACTATGGCTCTGCACCGCGGCACGATTCCGATCTCCTTTCGCTGATTATTCTGGACTCAGCCCGGCCGGCGCGTCAATGGATCCAGTCGGATTCAGTTTGCACTCCACAAGTCGACTTACTATTCAATTACTCCCAGTGCGCTCATCTTTGCTCACATCTAAGCCGCGCCTTGATCACCGCCCAGACGCGCTGTGTTATATAGGCTTGTTATACGAAAGCAGGAGGGCTTAACTTAAGGGAGAATTTCATGGATGTGCGTTCACTTTTACTTCGACTTCCGAAATGAAGGCTCGACCTGCAAGACAATTAATTTTAGCCAATTTGAGCGGATGCCCTACAACAAATCTATTACGTCGTGTTCAGTTAATCGTGAAAAATGAGAGAGTGTAAAATCGATTGTACGTGTACAGTTCGGTTCTGAGTTTTTTCTGCTGTCGTTCCTGAGCCAGCCGGCATAAAATCCTGCACGTCTTCACACTGTCCTTGGTCAATTCCTGAGATCGTTGTCAATTGCAAGAACCATCCCAAAGTTTCAAATCAACCCTGAACAAACACTAAATTAACTCTAGCTAACTCGTGGAATATATTGTTTCTCACATTTCTTCTTTACAGTTTATGAGACTTCTAGCCCCTGCTAATATTTATCTTGTTGCCAAACAGTTTACTGTCTCCGGTCGGAGCTCGGTTATAGATCTCCCGCCGGTGGTCGGTCACGCTCACCCGGTCCGACCGGGTTACGGAGTTCCAGACCAACGCGTCCCGGACTGAAAACCATACATTCCCTGTCAATCGGGGATATTTTTATACCCCCCTAATATCTCCACAAATTTGTGGAGCTCCCCAATTAGAATTTCGAAACATTTATAATGCATTTGACAATATCAAGATTTGTTAGGTTCCCTCCAATAAGCAGTGTTAAGAATGGCACAAAAATTAATATGAAAAAGACTGTTACGAATAGGCTGGAACTGAATAAATACTGCAGAGAAAGAGTTAATAAAGCGTGAATGCTTCTAATAATGGCCTCAAACGTGACTATGTAGGTCACATGTACGCCTACTAAAAGTGAGGCCTCGAAAAATTCCCGCCTCTTCGATCGCTATTTTTGCACAAAAAATATCAAATTTAATGGTCTTCCGTCGGCACAATTTTGCATGTCCAATTTATAGAAATGGGACCATTCTCCGAGATTCAAAAACCCCCAAGTGCTCAATACTAGAAATAACGCTGCTGTCAATAGGCGGTGAAATGTATTGTTTTCGCCTGTACCGGGCTGCATCGCGCAGCAGCCTTTATGGAACCGAGGCGAAGATGCGTCATGCTCGGGGTCAGCTCATCTGTTCGTACAATGACACTGTTCTGTGACACATGCAGTTACATTGTACATGGAGCTACGGATGAAGCGAAAGGTTGTTGAGGTCTTCAAGTTCGGACGTGGATTTCTCTGTGCTGACAATGCAATATATAGGCCTTCGTGAAATACTTCGCACGACGCTGTCTTACAAATTTCCAGCCTTGAGAAGGTTATATGTGCCTACTACAGTCTCCCCATTTGAGTTTTATTTGAATCCCGGCCGCGGTAAAAATGTCGAGTCACTTTGTGCACTTTTGGCAAGAGTGGTTTAAATACGTCAGCCACGAGTGTTCCTGCAATGCCCGCTAGTCCACGGTGGAACCACGACCAGCACCAGCGACCATCAGCTTGGGGCATCACCTGCTCCCCGTATGGGGGCATACATTGTACAACAACAATAACAACTAGTCTCCTCCAGTATTGGAATATCCGCAGTTTGTCACTATGGCACTTGCGTCCTTTGGGATAGACCGTCGACAAAGACAGGCCAACATGCATAGGCTTACTTAATTGATGGGGCTTGATTTTAGAAGTTTTTCAAAGATTGGCTGCAATGAAGTGATGCTTGCTTGGGTGAGACTAGAGAATCAGCTTTCAGCTTTCCATCAGAATGCACAGATGCCGCTGCCGCTGTCGAAACTCAATCTAATATACATGAAGGTACATGTATATCTTGACAATCTCTGCATTACTGTGTCTCAAAACGCAGCAGGGTTTTCGTTAACCGGCGTCTCGGCGTCAATGACGCCAGAAAATTTGGCACAGACGCCAAAAAATCAAGCCCCTTTATGGCGACTCCAGATGCCAGATTCTACAGGTATCTGCGCCTATTTAATAGCAATAATTGGCCTCATGTAATGTAAAATGTACATGTACGCTCATGGCTGCGACGCCGAAAAATTAAGACTTTGGCGTCTCGAAACGACAAAACGGCGGAGCCTTGGCATCTGAACGCCATAAAAAGCTTAGCGGGGGCTCTAGAACGCAGCCGTGAGAAATCAGTGTTGGGCGACTCTGCAGGTCCCGTGTAAATAGATTGGCTTACAAATACCCGTAGCCTATGTAAACCGCACAGGAATAAATTTAATTAGACTTTGTTGACACGTTGACAGCCCATCGATCGAACGGTAGTATAACTAATCTTTTAATTGCTATAATATGAAGATTGAGGGCTGGTTTCTCCAACACGGATTTAATGGTGGTTCAGGATTTAGCCTATATAGAAAGATGGGTTAAATCCTGAATCACCATTAAATCCGTTTTGAAGAAAGCAGCCCTAACACGTGAGTACCGTTGCATGGTGAAAGCAAATCAAACTCAGTTTGCAACATAATCGTGAATATTTGAACTTTATAGCGTGGATTTTTAGCACTAGGCAGTGCACCGCCAACTTTGGACGCTAGTCCAGGATATGGATATCAATGTTATACTGTAGAATCTCATTTGATACCAAATGAGATTTATTAAACCAATGACACTGCAGGGAGCAAAATAATTCAGCTAGCGAATTGTGGCAATTTTTCTCCAGCTACGATCGCCGATTCTCGCAAAAAGTCTTTTTCCCACGTAAGGGTTAGAAATTGAGGATTAGGGCTGCGTTAGGGTTATTGCTAGGGTTTGAGGCTGAGGGTTCGGATTAGGTGTTAGGGTTAGGGATTAAGTTAGGGTCCGGTTAGGAAATAGTGTCTCCTTAGAGTTAGGGGTTAGGGTTAGCTTAGGGGTTAGGGTAAGTATGATTAGCGGTTAGGATTAAGTTAGGGGTTAGGTTGGGTTTAGGCTAGGGGTTAGGCTAGGGGTTAGGATTAGGTTGGGGGTTAGCTTAGGGGTTAGGATTAGATTAGGAGTAAGGGTAGGTTTCGGTTTGGCAACTCTTCGGCGGACAGCAATTCGATGGAGTAAATTTTTTATTGACCGCTAAATCAAAATTGTGATTTGACGGTCAATCAAAGTCTAAACTTATTTTAAGTTCTTCTAAAAAATTTACTCCAGCCGTGAAAGCCGGGATGAATGGATGCAGATTCCATTCTGGCGCCCTGATAGCTTTTCAGCGATTGAAATCTAACAACGGATATAATTATTATTACGTAGGGCCTACGTGCATTTATCATGGATATCTATACAGGTCCTATTCAACAACTTGCAATAGTCTGATCACTTAACTGATGAATTAGCTGCCGGTGTGGACACGGTTCTCTTATTTGACATAATTTACCCCAATGCATTGTAATATTGCTGCCACGCATACAGGCAAATCGGGCATTTACAGCCTGCGCGTATACAATGTACATGTAGGCTATGTACACGACGTACGTGTATAGGCTGGTTGATTGGTAAAGTGAGACCTGAAATAGGCCTAATACAGGTACTTCACGAAATAGGCCAATCGTGTACAAGCATAATAACAAAAAAATTGTAGGCTCTGTCCATGTCAACGACTAAATATAATTTGCTAGCTCTCCTACGCAGACATGTGCAGAGGCTAACGTGATTGTTTATGATATTGCAGTCTCTGATATGCAAATCTCTTATCAAATTAATTAACATACATGTAGGCCTACGGATGCCCTGATTCTACATATATTCGCGTTCCGCCCATCCCTGGTCCCGGATCCACGGAGCCGGAGCCGAGGATCCGGACCGTTCAGCCGGAATGAGTCCCGGGGCGTCCATCCAACTGTCCCGGACCTGTCGTGGGATCTATGCAGAAGCTACAAGCACTCCCGTACTGCAGAGCCAATATTTACATACGCTAAATCATCACGCTGCGGTAATAGGGCGGTGCGGACCTCAGACACTAAATAGTTGAGAGCAGTGATAAAATCGACATGCTTTGTTTCATTGATAAATCTACAAATAGACGTGAAGCTTTAGAAGTTTGTCAGGGGAAGCTCGGTGGTTAAATTGTAAAATCGAGGGTCCTGATCTCTCATAGGCTCAGACGTGTAGCTGGGCCCAAGCGCCATCCGGTGCGATCCGGTATGCTCAGTGATTGACAGACTCATGTTCTGGTGAGTTTTCTTTCCCGTGCGAAACTCACACGCGGGGAAGGGGAAGTTCTGACAGAAAATTTTCTTGGGGGCCTCCAGGTGCGATACGGTGGCATCCGGCTGACCTTTTCACGCAAAGTGAGGTGCCGGATCGCAGCTATGGCAATTTTACGAGGCGCCGGATCTGCGATCCGGGCCGATCCGGTGACACCGGACGTCGCAGCGTCATTCTTATATTCTACATTAACTAGTAGATAAAGATCGAAATGAAATGCTCCAATATGAAGTAAGACATCAAAGGCTTTATAACGCTGAAGCAGCAGTGCAGTATCGAGACCGATCCCGTCCGTGATTGGTCGGCTCCCGTCCGTGATTGGTCGGCGCAGGTCTGCCGCTATCCACTCCACTCCTCTTCGGCAACAACTGTTGCGGAAAATTTTATGCCGAGTTTTACGAGCGTGGTTTCATCAGATTCTTCGGAAAGGGTCACCTGGAGAAAGTGGAATCTGCGCCCATCCATCTTGGCTCTCTAATTTTGCATATTGTAAAACAGGAAATTTATGCTGAGTGATATTTTTGGGATTTTGCTTCTCAGAAATTTGCTGCGCTTAGGCCTAATTTTCGCGTTTATTAAGGTTGCTTTATAGCGTATGCTGTTTTATTGTCTTGAATGTAATTTTCGCGAGTTTTACGAATTAACGAAATTTGCTCAAATTACATGCACACTATAATTTTATGTTTTTACAGCATTAGCCTGGTGGAATAAATTTCTTTATTATGTTTGGAATTTGAGTTAAGGCTGTGGATTTGGTGATGGCTAGGTTTTGGGTTAGGGTCAGGATTACAGTTCGGGTTAAGGAGTTGTTGCGTGATTTTTTCAATTCGGTATGCAAATTTGAAAGGGTCGAGATTGAAGATAAAGAATTTGAAGATAAATAAAGTTAGTAAGGACTGTAAGTGGATGAGTACATAAAGTAAATTGGGGGGTGAAGAGCCGGGATGGGCGCAGATTTCATATTCTCGGCCCTCTGTCGCCGAAAGGAAGTTATATTCGAGACTCGTCGTGGCGTTACACTGATGTATGGCGTCTGAGTGGCACTACCATATCATCCAGCCATATACATGTAGGCTCTTATCCTCGATATAAGCCTTTGATGTAGTTCATTCGACTGTGAGTAGGCCTTCTATGCTGCAATGCAAAAAAAAACGGTGGGCTATAAGCAGAAGATACTAGCCCCGAATAGCCCGGTGAAATTAAAACATCTATGGCCAATTAATTTCAGCAGTTGTACAAAGACTTATATTAGGTGCAGATACAAAAGTATTCGGAATAGGATAGGGTGGCTTTATATGACGCTGTTGTAGATGCTAAAACCAATGCATCATGTGTTGTTAGGAGCCTTGCGAGCGCAGGCTATTCTTTGTGAACTATAGCGAGCCTTGGGCTATCTTGTCATTGAGCTTGTATTTTATTTCTTGAAATGTTTTTATCTCCTGTGCTCATCGATGAATAAAAAAAAAACCCAAAAACACGGGTGGCATAATATGCAACACTTGTACAATGTTGTATAAATAGGACATGAACTTATTAGATTTCAAATATTCAATATTTTATGTCATGCCAGTGTATCCTCTGCTTAAACCATTGGCTTTTTTGTAGCTTATGGACCGTTCGTAGTACAAAAACTATAAGCAGTCCGGTTATGTGCAAGAGAGCCGCTCCCCCTTCTTTAGTCGCCTTTATTACTATTGGTAGAAAGGGAAAGTCAGCTAAGGACGGTGCCAACATGGTGACAACGGGTCTAAGAAGGCGCGATTGTCTAAAGGCGCGTCGCAGTCACCCATGACACGAAGGACCACGCGAAGGGACGATGCATCCAGACAGTGCAGATGTTACATGTAGTCGAAAATAGAGACTTCTCGTCTCGGCAGGCCTTGGGGCCCTATAACCTACTGAAGAAGCAGCAACGTTTCAACGATTTTTATCCAAGGGATATGGCGACTTCAGTCTTGTTCTCGGCCTGTGTATATACTTTCAATTTGGCACTGTCATAGAGCAGGCCTATGATGCGTCGTTAGCTCGGCCAGTATGGGCGTCGAGCGTTACTTGGGCTACTAAGTGTATATGCCCATACAATACATGTGTAGCGTTTTGGGTGGTGTGGAACGAGGAGTTCTGGGTTGGATTCCTGTCTCCGTCCCGCGGGGGAGTTATGTACCTTTGCTGTCGTTGGTTTTGAGGGGTACCTGTGAGTCTGATGAGGCGTGTGGATGTGCCGTTGGCTGGGGTGTTGAGCATTGGTCGGGGAACTCTGGGATGTGCTGATTTCTCCTGTTTTCAAGGGAGTGTATTGTGGATGTCGCTGACCTTCTCCGCTGACCTTCTCCGCTGACTTTCTCCGCTGACTTTCTCCGCTAACTTTCTCCGCTGACTTTCTTCGCTGACTTGCTCCGCTGACTTGCTATGACGAATATGTTGTGAGGACATACGACAGTGATGTTTTGGGAACATTTAGGCCTTTATTGCGAAGTGGTGTAGGAGAGTATTTTAGCGTAGTTTAGGGACTCTGGGCTTTCCCTGTTTTGAGTCTGAGTCACTGGTGGGCGAGTGTAAGTGAACCTGTGGGTGTGGATAAGATGTACTGGTAGACTTCTGTGAGTGTGGAGTGCTTGGTGTAGAAGTGTATATTGCGTCTTGTGTGTCTTTGTGTCTGAGTAGTCTAGGAACTCTGGGCTCCCCTTTTTCTTGCTGTCTTGAGTGTCATGTAGGTAAGATTTGCATTGTGTATTGCCAGCTGACTTGTATTAATGTTTTGTTTCAATGGATGGCGCGCGTTCAGGCCATTGGTGTGCGCTAACAACGCGTGTGCGTGTTGTCATGACAGTTTGAGTGACGCGAGAGTATGAGCGGGAGTGTGTGACTTATGGCGACGCTGATTGGCTGCGCATGACATATGGCGTCTCTGATTGGACGAATGTGACGGGTGGTGGTCAGGTGACGGGTGGACGCGATGTTTTAGGGCGTTGCGAGTCAAATCGAACTTCTGGAGCGTAGAGTGAAGACGCAAGTGAAGGAACTCGTGATTGCAGTGTGACAGTTGTAGAGTTCTAGTATGGGAAGCGTGGAAGCGAGACGCATGGAGAAGAACTCATGGAAGATGTGTTTTAGTGACAGTCTGGGAGTTCTGGCCTCGTAAGCGTGGACTGAAGTCGCATGTAGAGAACTCAGTCGTGGCGCGTTTGGCGACAGTTTGGAGTTCATATCTGGGGGTGATGGCGCGTGCGCGCAAATCAATGAACGCGTGGTTTCTCATGACAGTTTGACAGTCTGAGCGTGGAGATCAGTCCGAGAGCTTGAGTGTGAATGAACGTCGTGCGAATGTCCGAGCGTGTCCGTGAGGATTCTTTGCGTTATGCGTGAGTTATTAGTTTTATTTCGTTCAGTTGCCAAATGCTACTGCTACAACTATCGATTACATCCTTATTTGAGTTAGAATATTGACTTGTTTGCTCGACTCAAGTAGAACAAAAAGTAGAGACATATAAGTTTAATCGGCCGTAGTGAAATACTGACATATTGACAATGGATTTAGGCGAGATCATACTGACACCAGGAATGAGGCTACATAAGTCCTAGGCTGAGTTGTAAAAACAGTCAGAAACTGCTACAAATATCTCAGTTAGACTATAGACAAATAGTGCAGGAATAACTCAAAGTCTCTCAATGGCATCCCCGACGAGGCAAGCAGAGGGTTCTCATAGACAGGCACAGCCTCCCACCCGCCAAGCAACCCCATCCTCTCCCACGCAGTCTCCATCACGTCCCCCAGCTGACCGGCTGGACCTGCTCGCCGCACTGGCCAGAGAGCGAGCCGGATCCCTCAAACCCCGTGGCCATGGGGTCCGCCGCCGCGTCGACAGTGACCGCCGCCAGGGCGAGGTCGACAAGGGCCTGTCCGCTAGACATGTATACATATAGGGACGGAGGCTTTTCCCCCAAAACTTACTGTGTCAAAAACAACGCTTTTGTCGTTCTTAATATGAAGTGCTTTTTCAGTTGGTTCCTCATTTTTAAGACTATGCACAACAAGAAGGTTATATTCACCTAAATATTGTTAAATGAGATATTTTGAAGTCATTTTAATGTCATCATCCTAAAATTCATTTGTCCAAAGGCTTGTTATTACTTATATTATAATACATTAAACTTGAACTAATATGAGGCTTCTCTGGAAGCCAAAATTTAGGCAGTGTGTTCGTATAGCCTAAACAGGCAAGACTATGAAACTGTACAGAGCAGATTTCAAATAAAATGCGTGAAATAAAATGAGAAAGTACGTCAGTGAATTTTCTGGTTACGCAGGCGAAGTGGTTGAATAAATGCGCCATTTGCGGCACGCCACCCATCGAGCATATAATATAATTTAACGCCGATTGATGAAGAACAGTCACAGTCACGCAACGGCCTGCTGATACGTTGCAAAAATTATTGAAACTGATTTTTATTTCAGTGGCTTATGGTACTGAATACTAGCTATAGTATTGAATACGGAATCTATTCGGTAACCCATTCGAAAATTGTAAGATGGCACTTTTCTTGCGTTATTAGATTTTTAGCAAGCCTATGGCCCCTGCTCTCGGTTCAATTTTTCACGATAGACCTATAGACATAATTGAAAATCCGGGGTGCGGCAGCCAAATCTGACGAATTTCAGAAAACAAAGCGATTTTTTCATTCTTCGACCGATTCAAATAATTTAAACGCAATTTGAAAGAGGAAAGGATGAATGAATGGTGTATCCCACGACTCGCAATCCACATTCCATAGGAGGGCGGCGTGTAACAAGCTATCACTACTAACCTCCTACTATACTACGAAAACAATAAAATCACGTTCGCCAAACTTCCTCCATTTCACACCCATCTTTATCACTCCCCACTTCTACGATTCAAGCAAATGATGTTTTTCCAGCCCCGTTCGCATGACATATTTTTGGTGCGTTAAAAGTGCAATATGCATACATACATACACACTTCGATTCACTGACACTTTCTCGCGGCACTTCACGCCGCTCTCGTGCAGCAAAACGGGCGTTAAATCGCTTAAAGACATTTTTTATTCCTCGCGCGCTCGATAGAAGAAATTCTGTTAGTCAATCAGATTTGACGTACTTCATCCGATCACGTCGTCACCCCGGCCATGCACACAGGGCACCGGGACAGGGGGAGGGGGGGTAGGGGGGGGAGCAATGCACCCCAGAAAAATGTGACGTTGCCTTCTAAGGAAAAAAGTCAGGGGTCGGGGGCGGCAAGCCCCTTGTGTAATTCACAGTTCAGTATATGCAGTATATAAGGAAAGGTGAACCCTATATAGGTGGACTCTATACTTTATGGCCTCCAGTAGACTAGAACTAGGCCTAGCTACGTAGGTCTATGGTGACGAAAATTGGTTGCAAAAACGAATATGTACTGTTAACAATCGCCTTGATAATGAAATAAAACTGCCCCAAAGGAAATGAAAGCATAAATTTGCGGTAAAAGTGGTATTTTGTCTCCCCCCCCTCCAGAATCGAAACCGTGCGGCGCCAATGCATGCACGTTTTCCTTGGTAATTGACTGAGGCTCGTCCTTTGATCCCGGCTGACCCAGCCAACCATGACGTCGTTCGACCCGAATGAATGCTCCTGATTACTGCCTCGCATCCAAGTCTGGCTTTTCAACACTGACGTTAATCCGAGTGCTGCCAAAGAATTTGGACTACTATCAACTTAGAAAGGAACTCATACAAGCTGAACAACACGCTTGTTTGTTTGTTTTTTGTAGTTTAGGGACCGTGTGCAGCACAAAGACTATATACAGTCCGGATCTGTTCAAGAGAATCTGCACAGAACCGCTCCCCCTTCTTTAGTCGCCGTTTACGATTCGCCCGGGGGAGCTCTGAGCTGCAAAGCAAATTCTTTGTTTCCCGGCCTGCAAGGGGTGAACAGCACGCAAAAATTGGATTGTCAGAGGCAACATGATGGCAGAATTTTTTGTCAACGATGCTTGAACACCAACGCTATTGGCTCAATCTACATGTATGGCCTAACGCTATTGGCTCAATCCACATGTATGGCCTAACGCTATTGGCTCAATCTACATGTATGGCCTAACGCTATTGGCTCAATCCACATGTGTGGCCTAACGCTATTGGCTCAATCTACATGTATGGCCTAACGCCATTGGCTCAATCTACATGTATGACCTAACGCTATTGGCTCAATCCACATGTATGGCCTAACCCTATTAGCTCAATGTAATTGGCTGCCAAAACTAGCGGGAATCGACTTGATGCTAGACAGTCAATAGAAGTCGACCTAAAAGCCTACACCGCCATTTTGTTGCGTCGTGACAATCCTTTTGGTGCGTATGCGCTGGCAGATATGGGCATATTACTCGCCTAGCCCTTCTAGGTTGATAGCAATCCAAATTCTTTGATGGCTGCACGCAAGGGGGGGGGTGATGAAGAAGATTTTTTCCTTTCGTGCATGACTTTTTCTTGGCGTCGGCCTAAACAACTTCTTCGCGTCAACAACATGTATAGACTACTTCGTGTCAGCTACTTCTTGGCGTCAACCACTTCTTGGCGTCAGCTAGTTCTTGGCGTCAACTACTTCTTGGCGTCAACTACTTCTTGGCGTCAACTACTTCTTGGCGTCAACTACTTCTTGGCGTCAACTACTTCTTAGAGTCAGCTACTTCTTGGCTTCAGCTACTTCTTGGCGTTAACCACTTCTTGGCGTCAACTACTTCTTGGCGTCAACTACTTCTTGGCGTCAACCACTTCTTGGCGTCAGCTACTTCTTGGCGTCAGCTACTTCTTGGCGTTAACCATTGCTTGGCGTCAACTAGCCCACTACTTTTCAGAATTAGAACGAACAGTTCGCTATCAGAGCTGCCTTGCTATGGCCCAGTCAAAAACAAAAACTCACCTTCTTTAGACGAAGAATATTTTTGGCATCAAGGCATCGCTTCCTCATGAATCCTGAAATCATTCGTCTGTTTTTGCTCTATTGAGTCATTGCTCAACTGTGTACTGATAGCCCCTATGGACCTCAACAGACGCTTTCTCTATTTGCCACCACATAATATAGACGTGAGGAATTCACGCATCAGTCATCAGATGTTTTACCAAATCGTCTGACCATCACAAGTTTGATCGATAGGCTGTATGACATTGCACGCAGCGTTTTTCCCATGTTTTAGCATTTGAGAATGTTTTTAATTTCCAGGGGGATGTAATTCTGCTGTGGAAGACTGGCGAACGGTGGATGCGGCATTAGGGACGGAAATTTTGAGGTTATTCTTAATGATGCTTTTCTGATTTTTAGATCAATTTTAACATTGCTTGCGCATTTTGAGGCCTAACAAAATAGACGAACACCTTACAATATTTTTCTAGGCGGGGCGGTTTTGCAAAAATCTAACATTCCGCCAAGGGGAGTGTATAACATGCATTCTAGGGGGTCAGCCTTTGGGGCGGTGTTCAACCAGAACTAGGGGGGAGGGTGTAGCTTCTACCAAGGGGGTCTGCGAAATTCCCTGATTACGCAAGTCCTATGCCCTACTTGTACCTCCATAGACTATTACAGACAATCTCAAATGAACAAGCTACCGTCTACAAAAATGTTAAGCACACGTATTCTACTGGCTCATGACATGACAAAATCCTTGCCGGAGCTTTAAACCATAGGCTTCATAATATTAATTGTTTTGAAGAATAATAAAAACTCACTTTAGACAATCTTCAAATAGGACTTCCTTCCTTTTTTCTTTTCGTTCTTCTTTCTTATTTTTCTCTGCAAATGTCTATTTTAGTGTGACTTTGCTACGGGCTAACGTTAACACCCCTTTGCTGCTTCTGCCCCGTTAGTTGTTTGACGGGGAAAGCGTGATGAATAAACTTTTCTTTCGCCGCGGCTAAAGATCAACCGTCCGACTCGTCACAGTCCATAAACGCGTTTGCTTTACGTTTGACTGCGTCGGACTTTTACCTTGGACTCTGTCGGCCGAATTTATACTTGAAACTCCCGTCGGAATATTTACTTAGGACTGTGTCGGCCGATTTTTACTTTTGCGGCGTGCGCCCATTGGCGCACGCCGTAATTGTAAATTGTCGTTAATTGTCAATTGTCGTAAATTGTCGTTAATTGTCAATTGTCGTAAATTGTCGTTAATTATTGTTTCGGCCTAGTATCTTTATTTTTTCCTTTTTTTCTATTTTCTTTTGACCGCGTCGTCCAAATTTTTACTTTTAACTGTATGCGTAACTTTGAGCTATGTGACTGTGTCTGCTTTTAAAAAAAAAATTGCTCTCTCTCTCTCTCTCTCTCTCTCTCTCTCGTGTGCTGCCGCGTGGAAGGTCCGTGGCATCCAACTCTTCCACTCCGACCTTTGAACTGAGTAATACGAATTTTTACTGTGGACTGCGTCGGCAGAATATTTTTAATTTGGAGTTTAAATTGAGTCGGCTGAATTTCATTTTGGACTGCATCGGTTAAATTTTTAATTTGGACTCTGTCGGCTGATTACTTCTAACTGTGTCAGCCGAAATTTTACTTCAACGTTAAACTGAGTTGGCTGGCAAACGGCCTTGTTTAGTTCACTGCAATAGGCTGGCCTCAGAGTCCGTACTATCAAATCAATCAAATATTATCAAATACAAAAATTTGAGTCTATACAGTACATCGATAGTAGTCTGCGCTGAATAGCCTATAGTAAATAGCCTATAGTAAATAGCCTATAGTAAATAGCCTATAGTAAATAGCCTATAGTAAATAGCGATGATATAAGTCAGGCAATATGCTATTTACACCTTACAGCTTTAACGTACAGACAACGATAGTTGATCGACGAAACAGGCTTTGTCACAAGATGCGGAAATGATGCAATAGTTATCAAACACGAAGCCCACTAACAGTAACTTTAGCAATGTTCAGACAAATACTGCAAAAAGTCAAATGGCGAGAGAAATGTTATATCCTACATATTGCCATGTCATTTTGGTGCTTCTTGTCACGTCAAGGCGCTAATCACGATTCAAACGAAGCACTAGGCTATTACTGCATCGTTAAAGGTCAAACTTACGTCAATTTGTTTATGACAGACGATGTCTGTACATCCGTGCCTACGACTAGCCTATACGGGTAACCAATTTTTAATTCAAATACAAATCAAGCATCGATACAACCTTGACACGCAATGAGCTTGGAAAATGAAATGACGAAATTTAATTAGATTGTGACCAAAGATTAATAATTATCTCTTATCTCTTTTCAGCTCCTGCTAAATCATGTCCGGCAGAGAACAAGTACGATACCGAGATTCCTATTCCAGGCCAATACTGCGGTAACAGTTGTTATCGGGCTATATTTTTTACAATCACAACGCTCCACGTCACAGCGCCGACGCCAAAATATGCTCAATCGTAAAAATCCGACTCAAAAATATAACGATTTTGTCAATAAACCTAGAGATAGCTATCTCGCTCAGATTACACTGTGAGAGGAGCTCTCCTTGATGTGTCCCTGTTCTGTAGACCGCCGAGGAGCGCTCCCTGATGTGTCCCTCTTCTGTAGACCGCCATCGCTCGCATTCCGGAAGCGGTAACAAGGAGGAGATAATAGACAGTGGCAAATCTAAGGGTGTGCCGGCGAGGGCTCGAGCCCCCCTCGTGAGGTGATGTAGGGGCACAAGTGACAGGTTTTTTATTTAGCATTACGAGCCCCCTCCTTTGTTTTGAGGAGCCTCCCCGTTGATAGATATATTAGCATTAGGATCCCCCTGCTGGCTTGAGGCGCCCC
>JAQIWG010005387.1:0-14607 GCA_034695025.1 Chamaedrilus cognettii | reverse complement strand
GGCTGCTGTTAAATTGTCTTTCTAGGTCACGGTAGGAGTCGCGGTAGGAGTTGAGGAACGACTATGAAATCGACTCTAAGGGAGCCTGAAAGTGCTTAGCAGCTTGGATACCAAGTACTAACTAGTGATTTTAAATATATCTCGATTCGAATAATCGAGGATTAGTTGTAATAATGAGAAATTGGGATACTAGCCTACGAGCTTAATGTCATATAGGCGTACAATCGGTTGCTGCCCCTAAGTTTGCATGTACGCGCGTTGCAACTATGGAGGCCATATTTAACTATTTTGAATGTTATCTACAGTAGCCTGACAATCGGTGGTCTCTGATACGCTGTTTTGAGCTGATCTGCCCTGTTGGACTGAATGGCGTTGGACGCTGAGCTTTTATAGCAACCGCTGCGAAACCTTATTTGAGCGGAGTCGTAAGCTGTGAACAGTATAGTGGCCATGGCCCTGCGTAATGTGTTTTGAGGCTGTGAGTTTAGAGGTCAATGTCCGGCGTATCGTACTGCGTCTGTATAAAGGACCAGGCGTTTGTGGACTCGGACTATTATGATAGTGGGTATAGATGTATAGGTGATCGAAAAAAAATTCAAGAACGATTGTTATACGCAAATTATACGCCAAATTTTAAACGGGCAGTCGTAGCATCACGCGTGAAAATCATCTATGGTGGCTTTGGGTTGTCTGGGCCACCATATAGAATTGTGTTGAGGTACCTATAGCCTTTGAGTTCAATTCATTTAAGCGTCCTTGTTTATGGTGTTAGCTATTGACTATTGTGCAACGATCATTATGAACTTTTTTACGATGACGTTTCTACGTTTGACCGCATTTGCATCATAATTCGCCGGATGGCTTTGGTCAGACTTTTTCGTTCAAATTTTTCTCTGTCGATAGTTCTAAGTAATGTTCATGGCTTTTCGAGTCAGTTTTCTCAGTTAAGTATTTTTGTAGCGAATTGCAATTTATTCATCGATATTTGTGTGATGCGAGTTCAACCGTTGCACAAATTATGTTTAGTTTCGGCTCGGATAGTCAACATAGACTCCGTGTCCGCTAGATTCCCGACTTTTGGACAAATGGAAGGCGTTGAATTTCTTTATGATTAGTTATTGCGGCTACCACAAGCATTGCTGGATATATTTTCATAAAAAAGTGTAAACGCGGATTGCTGTATTTTGCTTTCAGAATTTGTTATAATTTATTATCACATATCTAACGACAGCTGTTACGTGATCATGAAGACTACCAAGTTGGTCTTCTGTAAATCTTCTCAATCGTATACTTTTATACAATTAATGTAACTTTTTGTCAATTTTCTCCGCCATAATAATGTAAGCGTCTAGCATTGAAAACACCGGCGCGCTAAAGGAATTTATTTTAATTCTCTCGATGATTCGCAAACGAGCAGCGAAATATTAGGCATTCTACTACAACTGCAAGCTGTACGTGTTAGCGCATTCAAATTTAATTTAGTATGCAAATGGCGTTCACAAAGTAAAACAAACAATGCCTGACAAGGACACGCTTGCGTATGAGAGGAGTAATTAGGGAAGGTCAGGTGATTTCTACTTGAACTCTGCCCAAACTAGAAATATATAAATGTTAGAATAAGCCAATCAGATAATTATGTGACTTCACTGTAACAATGAAAGTCTTCATACCCTTTTTGTGCAAGCACAGTTTTAAAAAGAATTACTTAATTTGACTCGTCAGAGGCGACATAAAGAATATTTGGCGCGATGCATGGAAGTTACTCAAAGTATAAAATAAAATACTTATTCTTTTTAGAATTTAATAATTCTAAGATACAAAAGTTTGCAAACGTATGTACAGTGAGTTGTACATTACAAATATGTACAGCTGTTGCAGCATGTGTGTGAACTAAGTCGCATTTAAATGCTTCGTGAGCCTTGCCAGTAGTCAGCAGACAATATAAGGACGAGTAGGAAGCAATCTATACAGTAACAGCTATCACCAACACTTTGCATCAGTCCGTTCAGCATTTTTATCACAATGCATAAATTTTTGAAAAAGATGAAAGCAACGAGATCTACAGGCTAAATAATCCGCTCGATGATGTAATCGCAAAACTAGTCAAGTAGATCATGGAATTGGGTTAGAACGCAGCTTGCCGAGTCGGCTAAGAAATGCCGAGCTTGTGACGAAGTGTCTCAATCTGAAACATAAAAAGCAGCAAAAAAATTATTCAGGTATCAAAAATAATTAAAGACATACAATACAGATACGAGAGGTTTAGTCTGAGACCAATCCTTTGTCAGTTTAGATGAAATAAATTCAAAATGCAATTGAATTAGCTATACAAAATATATTTTAACATCTAGATCAGGGGGCTCATTTACGCAGATATCTTATGACAATCTTAGTCGTAAGATTGTCTTAAGAGAATCTTTGGCAAATCTTATCTTTCTTATTGGAAACTCCGCACGGTCGAGCGCGAACCGAATGATGACGTCATGGCGGTCGGCGATTGGATTTTATTTGTTTTAAATTTCAGTTGGGATAAGCCTTCAGAAAATCTTAAGAAATGTACGTAAATGAGGCCCCTAATTTGTTTATCAGAAATGCATTCATAGAACAATCCTTGGTTTTACGGCACACTGTCACAGTTCATATCTACCCTTTCCAAGCATTATATAATATTTATTTTTAAAATCTTCACAAGCTGAAAAAATCAATGGATTATTTAGATTCCACAGCATTAGCCTACTAAACTATACATACGGTATTTGTGTCACTTGTCTGAATTTCAAATTCTAAAAAATCATAACAAATATGAACATCTAATGAGAATCAAGACATGAAATTCAGCATCAAACGCGTTACAAACTTAAAGTTCAATTCCAATATTCTTTACGCATTGAATCTATTTTTAAATCATCAGTGTCTTTGGAGGTATATTCTAAGACAAACCTCCTTTTCCACAAGCTTTCGCTTGGTGAGTATATTCTGCAGTTTCTCCTTGCTATTTGCTGCCACTTGATTGGCCGCAAGCTGTCTAGCCTCCTGCGCGTAGCCAGCGTGCAGCTGTGTCATGGCGTCCACATATGCTGTCAACAACAAAAACTATGAATCAAGAAGTCATAATGCAAATTCAAAATAATTATGATAAGCAGTCCTCAGTATATCAATACGTCTACAAACGCGATGAATTGTCATATAATACGATAAATTTAAATACCAAAATCCTCATTCCGTTCCATAGACATGATCAGAAGAGTTGTGGAAACTCAACCAAAAGTATGAAGAATCACATTAAAAGTGATAAAGCAGTCAATCTGAGATGTCCACACGCACATTTTAAAGTGCGCAAACTCGATGACTCTAGCCAATAGAACGAGAAATCATTAACCAAATTAGCATCTGGTCAAGTCATTTAGCATAACCGATATTAGAGCTATTAGCCACGTAGATCAAATAGCAGAAATAATTCAACGCCATGTCAAAGGGAGTGATCATACCTCTGTAGGCATTAGCGCCCCCCTTGTGCAGCTGCTCCTTGATGCCCTCGGCCTGGCGGTCCAGCTGCGCGCCCCTCTGTCGCAGAGAGTCCACCTCGGCGGGCTTCAGCTTCCCGGCGTACTTGGCGATCTGCTGGTCGAGCTGCTGGCGCTCGTACTGCAGCACCGACATGCTCGCGGAGAAGTGAGGCGTACCGGGGGCGTGACCTGATGGGGCGTGGCTAGATGAGGGGTGACCAGAGGCGCTGCTGGCCGGCGCAGGCTGCAAAAGCAAAAAGTTCACTCAAACTCGCGCTGCACTTTTAAAAACTTACACATGCATGATTTAAGGACGTAATTATTATAATGGTCACTCTGTTTCTATTTATGACTTCAAATTTTCTTAAATCGCCGTCAAGATGAGTTCACTGCACATTTTCACTACCGCACATTCGCAATTTCAACTGTACAAATCGACATCAACTACACACTCAAATATGCCTTACTCAAAGTTACGAGAACAAAAAAATTGCACTGGCATATGGAGTGCCATTTGTAATCAATACTCTTAATGAAATTTTTATGAAATACATTTATTATACAGTGTTTTATTACATACATACAACGTTATATCAGAGTTTATTCTTATAATTCTTAAGCATTTTATTAAGGCTAAATGAAGCATACAAAATTATATATTTAAGAAGGCAAGAAATATATTTATAAAATGCAATAATCGTTTTGAATACAGCCAGTCAAGCTTAGATAAATCACACTAGGCGAAGAAAACACTTTGCTCTCGAGCTAGCAACAGAATCCGTCTACCACAGCATCAGTACCTTTGGTTTGACTTCTTTCCTCGGCTAAAAACAGAAAAGTGCTAAGATTGCAACGTTTAAAGCGGAGTGAATGAATGAATATAAAAGTCAAAAAAGTATCACAACTCTAAATAGAAGAATTGAACTTAACTATGAAGCACGCATTGCCAGAGATAAAAACATTGCAGAACAAACAAAGCTAAATGTTTCGTGCAATCTAATAAACCATGTGATCTTAAATAACTCAATTAAATTAACAAGCCACAATACATAAACAGCAGAACAATAAACTTTTTATAAATTTAAACTAAAAAGCCACATACAGAACAAAAATTCTTAACTAAATCACCGGCCATTCGAAATTATAATAAAGCTTTAATACGAGAGCGGAAGTAGAAAACATGATTTAAATACAGGGCTATCAATAACTAAGCATCTGTAGCTGCAGACTCTTAAATAAGTGCACTAAGTTCAACCCGCAGCGTAGACACAACTCAAATCAACTATTTAAATATCTACGTACAACGGGCTGTGGCGCCTCCCTGCGTTCAAACTGGTCGATGGTGAGCCACTTCTCGCTGATAGACTCGACTTGTTTGTTGAGGAAAGGGTCGCGCACACGCACCTTCACTTCCAGCTTCCCTCCCACAGCCTTCCTGTTCTCCATCAACTGAAACATCAGCGCTAGAGTAGCGTGGAAAAGCGGTGTAACAATATCTTATCCAATATCCGCTAACTTAACTTCTAGTTGTCAATAACAAAATTGCAAGGCCTATGCAAGGAAGACAGTCATGGTTTAATTTCAAAAATTCAGATACATATGATTCCATGTTTTGCTACATTTAAAAGTAGTTTTGCGTCAATTTTAATTTCTAAAATTTAGCTCATCAAGCAAGCTTTTAGGAGATGTTGGGGATAGAGAATTAGGCTGGTGGTGAGAAGGATGAGACTGCCAAGACTGCTGACCAATGATTATGATTGACACATGCATTCGTACACTGAGATAGTATCACACGTTGTGAACAACCAACTCTGATTTTATTTCAGAATTTAAAAACGTCCCTCATCATCTACAACTGTACAGCAGTTGGCAAAAGACTGAAGACCTCAAAACATTTTGCAATCGGCTGCAAACAGTTGTCACAAGCCAATGTCTAACCTACTCAATCGTGATAAAAGAAATTAAAATAAAATAGAACGCTAAATCCCGAGACTAAAATAAACTGACGTCGTAGCTGTCGTGATAGATACATTTGTCCTCCAGAGGCTGCAGCTTGATGGCCACACTGCCCAGCAACTTGTCGCCCTTCAGAAATCCCCTGCATCATCATTACAAGGAAGTTACGTGCATCACAAATACAAGGAATTTCCATACATCACACATAAACAAAATTTGTATACATCACAAATAAATGGAACCTTCATGCTTCACAAATAATTCAGTTCTTCAGCACTACCGCACACCCGAGACCGAATGACGATGCTGTAATGGTGGCACTTCGCATCTTTGCGCATGCAGGATTCACTAATTCACTAAACATGAGCAAAACTTTGAATAGAATGCACAACTTAGTATAGCGTGGTTTTTACATTTTTTAACTCACAATACACCTTGATTTGATTGAAATGAGCAGCGTTACCTCTTGTAGTAGACATCAAGCTTGAGGACCTTGCTGCTCTTGAGCAGTCGTAGGAATGCCCTCGACTTGCGATTCACTTCTAGTTTGAACGTGTGATCATACTCTGCGCGTTAGATAACAGACACAGCAAATAAGCAAGTAGGCCCACTCAATTCATCGCAAGATCCTACATCACAAGGTAATAGACTAAAGAAACCTACTTTGGAGTATTCAGTGCAACAACTAAATTAAATTTAAACACGCAGAGCTCCAACCTGGACAATTGGTGGCTTTAACACACGCTGTATCGCCCACTTGAGGCGTATCCTGTATACAAAATGAAGCGTAACTTAAAATCAAAATTTCAAGCATCACAATACCAATATGCTGCATTCAACTAATTTAAACTCAGAACATACATACAAAATAACATTTCAGCATGATACGATAGCTTAAACTGGCCCCGCATTGACAATACGCAAGCAAATGTTTTTCAAACAAATATTGAATTTATCTCACATATTCTCGACTAAAAATTTAAAACAGAATTTAAGTTTTACAGAAAATATATGTGCCAAAAAATTAGCAAGGCAACCTACCGGGAAAGGAAACTCCATTTTAACATATGTGTTCAGATCCGTCGCAGCAAAACCTGAAACAAAGAACAGAACAGGAATACAGAACATAAGAACCGTCCTAATCCAATCACATTTTCATTCAAATCTATGAAACACGGCAATCTGATCATTCAGCACAAAAAAATTGAGCATTTCCACCTCACCACTGAAATGCTCACGTTTAAAACCACGATCTGAATCATTGACCGATTTGAAAAGTTGAAAGCAAAGAATGAATTCATCATTTTGTCAGTTAGATAGACTAAAACTAGCCTAAATAAATTTTGCTATCTTAGAGGCTGACCAGTTGGCAGATTGTAGTTCAAGCCTCTCACAACGATAACTTCGAGATCGTTGTCACCAAGTTCCGTACAGCTCCTGGGCATTCAACATACATTACATCAGTGTTCCACAAATATGTCCAATCTAGCCACACACTTTCTAACCTCGCGCAAAAAGCTACATTTATATCACTTAGTAGAAAAATATATCATGCAACTTCCAAATCACTAAAAACAAGCGACTAATAACTGCTAATGTCCAATTCTGTCAAGACCCACTACAAAGTAACAATTCCTTGCTGCAATAGCATCAGAGATAAACAAATGAAAGTGTACCGTACAGAATATATTCACTTATCAGTTCATACTAAATCAAACACCTTTCTGTAGAACAATAGTTGCAATTAGATCCAGACGTAACCTACTTACTGAACTAGGGAAAAATGGCAGGCCTCGTAATGAAACCGCGGAACTGGGTCACCGTGTTCATAGGCGTTCTTGAGAGCTTCGAGATCCTTGCGTGAGTTCTGACACATCTTATCAAACCTAACAACACAGCAAGAAATTAATCCCTCATTGGTTTTGCTGCATCATAGTGAAGAAAAAGGCCTCAAAACAGCGCCATGCCAGACAGACTCGTCGAGGCGCGCTGCGTGTCGAAGAGGAGGCTGCAGTGGATGCTTTACTAAGCAAAGTCACAAAGTCACAAAGTCGCAAAAGTCTCAAAGAGCATTTTAACTAAAATATCCGACTACAAGTTAAAGAAGAACAAAAAATCAAATACGGTACACATTTTAAAATAATGCAGCTCAATAATAAATTCGTAATTTAGCAAATAGTATCAATCTGGATATCCAATACGAGTAGTAGGCTACAATATAAACATGCAGTGATGCATGCAGTAAAAAAAGATTCACAGATAGCATTATTCCTCGTCACACCCTACAACTAGATATCAAAGTATCATGATGAGAGAGAGGTAAAAGAATAAAGATTTTGAAATATGCATTAAATTCGCACTAAAGAAATAATCAGACTTTTATATTTTTACTATTCCGACACTTAGTTCTATGTATGTAAAGATTTTTATTTGTTAATATATTAACGCGTCAACAAGCTGCAAAGAAATGGAATGACCACCACAACGCACTTTGTAGCGGAAGAAACGTCGCCCAACTTTGTAAAGTGATCTCGATTGCTCTCGCTCATCTGCATGAGCAAGTGTTCACTCACACAAATTTACTCACTTCACGGGTCAAATATCATTCATGCATCTCCTTTACTTTTTTTCACTTTAGCACTGCAGTTAATAGCACAACACGGATCACTGGGCATCGCGGGGATAATTTCGGAAGACAAAATCGGCTTATGCAATCATCGTCAATGCAAATTATGCGTTATCCAAAAAGACAACTGAAAATTATCATATTTTCAGCCGTTCAAACACTGCCATTAATAGAATAATAAATTATTTCATTAGGTATCAGTAAAAGACAGTCACTTTATGAAAGGCACAGTAATGCTGAAATGATGAACTAACCTTGATCTGCTTAACAAGGTCTTCCTGTAATTTCTTGTACATTTCCCCCCGGTCGCCCGACGGGAGGTCCGCCCCTCCCACACCACCCCCAGAACCCCCTCCGCTGCAGTCAGAGGCCTTGACAAATTCAAATCCGGATTCATTTCCCGAATCCGGCGGCGCTGGAACCTAAAATCGGTCAAAAACCCACTATACAAATTGTTCAACGCTAAGGCTACGTTTTTTATATGCCAGTGTTGTTGGAAAATTTGCAACTTAGCTGAAATTTAATCCCAGACAATTGTGGATTCTACATCTACACCTTTCTGCAAAAAAGAACACTTAGTTTTAGTTTTCTTTCGTGCCTTAAGATGATTCTTGTGTGAACACACAAGGCATCACATAGTCATCCAAACACAAATGTGTAAAACTGGCTTCCATGCCACTGCAACTTAAGGCTGTTACTCATCACAACTCATATCAGGCATGCCAGGCATAAACCTCATAGGCTACTGCACTGTCATTGCGCAAAGCTTAATAATTAATTGTTATTTATGAATGACATGCGCACCAAAGGAAGGCAGGAAGGCAAATACCTGAGCTAGATCGACGGGCAAGCCTGACTTGGAAGCACTGATCATTTGATCGAACCCCTGAACACAACAAATCTCCAAGATAAATACCAAACCATATTCACCTCAAACTTGAGCAGTCAAGCTAAATTAACTCAGAACCTTTAATACAAAATTCACGCATTTAATCCAGTTCATTCTCAAATGCAACAATTAATCAGCAAAGCATCAAAGATAAATGTATATTCCTCAAGAGCCAATGAGTGTTAAATTAAATACAAACTGCATTCAAAATAAGTTTGGAAGGATCATGCGAGGATAAGGTTTACACAAGATAAAACATGTATAGTATTCTGCCCGTGCCTTCTTAAACAAGTGCAGTGCAACTGCTCAGGCGTGTAAGCCCATGCCATCAAGTCGAGTTTCAAGCTTAACGCTACGCTTGCCCGTTTCAAATTTGACGCATCATTCATATTTAACCATAATTTTTAGCGATACTATGCCCGCCAAACTAAACCCTGATGATTGGCGTACTTTGGCCATGCGCAGGTATTTCTTGGCGAGCTCCATGTCCCCGGACGCCTTGGCCTGCATGGCTGCGGCCTTGAACTGAGCCTGACGATCCTCAAGGAAGGCGGCCTGCTGGTCCGCCCTGCTGTGAGACATGGACACTGCGACACACAGCAGCAGGGGTCACAGCACTTCATGCGTTACACTCTGTATTGTATCCAAGTGTACAATCTTTTTTAATGCGCACAAGGTGAAAACTGACAAATGCTAATTATATACAGTCGTTCCAAGAAAATTAACATCACACTTTTATCATTCATCAAACAACAAAATGCACATGGCAGCACGCGGTTTGGTTGCAGCACGCGTTACATAGTATTTACTTACTATTTGGCAGCAATGCACCAAATTCAAAAAGATATACGCCTGAAATGGAGGCGACAAACTGCTCATGTAATTATTGGTGCATAAACCCTAAGGAAGTATTTCACCCATCATCACTCATACAAATGTCACTCAATTTGCATCAAATTTCATCAGTGATGGTTCAAGCAATACCAGGCACACATGCCTTAAGACACTTACTGAACGCGTAAATGTGGGGTAATCAGTACAATCTACAAAGTATCCACACTCGTACTTAACGAGCTTCACCCAAAAATGCCAACAGCTTCAAATATTATTTTCATTATCAGCAATGAATAATCAGTCACAATACAAACATAAAGTAATACATAATACATGTACAACATAAAGTAATACATAATACTTGTAGAAGCACAAAGTAAAACGTAATACATGTACAACCATAAAGTATAGCAGCCAACGATAAGTTCACCCACTCTGTTTCTGCAGGCCTGGTTTAGCAGTGGATGCGCCGACTGAAGAAACAGGAGCCGCAGGCTTAGCCGTGACCTGGGGAGCTGCGGCTCTAGCCGGAGCCGCTGCAGCCAATTGGCTCTGAGCCGACGAGGGCGGGGCCGCATTAGTCGGACCTCGGCCAATAGGAATCGGAGGAAAACCTATCGGTGACAAAATTAATTTTATTGAAATGGTGTTACAAGAGAGCTAGGAGACATTTCAATAAAATAAGACACCATTCAACAAATAGGACTGCTTCGTTCGTCTGAATACAAAAACTAATTTTATTCTCTGGAATCAGCTGATATTATACAAAATGCTGATCTATAAATGGACGGAAGTTTAAATTTAATCGCTAAATACAAAACATAAGCAACTACACTGCAGATCAAGGTCAAATGTGGTCAAATTGTTAATTTGCGTATCAACTTTTAGCAATCAATAGTCAAACCTGGAGGACAGGGCAGCTCTTCAAACTCAACAGGCTTGCCTGCCTTGTACAGCTTAATGGCCTCCAGATATTGCTACCAGCCAACACAATATGCGCAATCATACATCAATCTTCAATTCAACCAACACATACTCACAATATAAAATCCAACATCCAGAAATGAAAAGAAAAAGAAAATATAACAATAAACAAATTACGCAATTTGAAATATTTAACAATCGAATAATGAACTTGATAGTAGACGTTTTGTCGGAATTCAAAAAGATATACTCCTTTTATTATAACAAACTCACGTCAATCGTAGAATGTGCTACACAATGTGCAGATAGAACCGAATTATGAACCGATAAGTTATGCTACTAAATTTAAAACCCATTTTTGCAGTCAATACCTTGACGATCCTTCCCTGTCGGCTGGCCTTGCTGGTATTCCCCTCCTCCTTGGCCTGTGCCTCTGCCTCCTTGTACTTGCTCAGCCTCTGCTCCAGCGCCTCCATCACAGTCGACGCTGACTCGGGCGCATTGAACAACTTCTTCTTATCTGCACAGTCGGAGTCAAATGGTGAGAAAAAATAAATATAGATTGGATTTTTAGTTGCTCAGTGTACTAAAATGTAGAAAAACAATATTGAAATCGCATCCATTATGTAACATAATGACATCAATGAAATTCAAACTGAAAAGTAATTCATTTGATCAATAAGCATAACTTCTCAATCACATAACTCAATCTCATAACTTCTTTCACGCATTACTATTTTCCATTAGACAAAAAACAACCCAAAGTCTCACCCTCTTGCGTCAGGTCTGGCAGGGGTTCCTCAGACTCGACCGCCGCGGCAGCAAGCCGGGGGGTGGGGGCGGCGGCGCTGCTCCCCAGCGCCCTCTCGTGGACCACCCTCCCTGCAAAACAACCTTCTTCTTTCTTCTTCTTGAAGAAAAAATCTTAAATCAATTAAAAGTTCAACGTATAGAAAATGAGGTTACAATGAGGGTCATAAGTCTAGCTCTGTATAAATATCTGGAAGGTTGCACAGCACAGATGTGGAGGTTAAGTTTTGCGGTGTACATGTGCGCAACAACAGTCAAATTGCACCACATCACACGACAAACATCTAACTTTTAAACTGAGCACAACATAGATGACCAAACTTGCAGAACTTTAAAAAAGTCTTTGAGTATCAATGTAATATCATCAATGAAAACTACAGTACCGGCTCTTTAGCGAATGTTCAAACATCAAATTAAACCGGCAGTGTTATCACTCAAAACTAAGTCCGCAGTGTTACCATGCCTCAGTCCTCACCCGGTGCGGAGCTGGAAGACGCAGCAGGGGGCGGTGGAGGCATCTTGGACAGATCGACGGGCTTGCCCTCCTCTAGCGCCTTGATGACACCATCAAACTGCTGCTCAGAGAATACATACAAACACCCTGTTAAAACCATGCAATCATACGACATAACATGCAAACTGGCTAAAACCATACAATGCTAGAGTTGATATATAACAAACAATGGTGCATAGGCCTAAATTTGCTAAAATAATACCAGAAAACAATTTAAATCTAGGGCTCTAATAGCTATATTTTTCTTTTTATTAGTCTGAAAACAAATGAAAATAGACAATGTAGCAATTCAATAATTTTAATAATGTTGTCATATTTACTTGACATAATCTATTCAGTATTCACATATCTTGGCGAAGCGATGCACAACACGTTCTGTGAACGCTGCTAGAGAAGTCCATTAAAACGCATAGAACTCAGCAGGCACACAAACAAAACCAGCAGACCTTGGATACACGGATGTAGTTCTTGGCGGTCTCCTCGTCCCCGGCTCTCTTCGCCTGCACGGCGGCCATCTTGTACTGATTGCGCCGTGACGTCAGCATCCTGCACTTCTCCGCATCTAGCATCACAAGAAATAATAATAGCAGCCGATTTAGAGCCCGTTTTAATGTCCGATGAAGTCGTCGAACACCCCCCCTCGCTATGGGCAACCATTCACGAAAGCAACCATTCACAAAGGAAGAAAGCATCTGGAAGGAATGAATACGAATCAATACGACAGACTCAACATGCACAAATGTGATGTGAAGTAAAGAGCACTAAGGGCCCGTTGCTCACAAGAGTTATTCTAATAATCTCAGATCTCAGATACAAATTAGAACCGCCAATAACAGCGAGCGAAAATAGATTCAAGATCTAAATTACCTGATCTGATTGGGTCGTGATGTCATTTTGTTCTATGACAATTTTAAAACAAAATAACTCTCTATTGAACAACCGGCCGTAGATATAATGCTAGCAATTTCTTGACTTCGAGAAACTTTACATCAAATATAAAAACTGCAGCATTTTGCACCGGGATTTTAAGTACAATGCACGCCCAAGACAGTTGCCAAAAAACACATAGACGGATACAAGCCATCATCATTCATCATGCTTACATCACCTGGTTACTTATCGACTTGTTTCTCTTCTTTTTTTACACTCACCCTCTGCGCTCAGATTGGCCGGTACAGCAATATCAGAAGAGTTTGACGAGGTTCGGACCGGGGCGGGGGGCGCCTGCCTAATCGGCGGAACCACCGGCGCTTGTCTCGTGACGACAGGGGCCGAAACCGAGGGGGCGGGGCGGGGTGCAGCAGCCGAAACTGGAGACGAAATTGTACCGGCCGTCGTCGGATGATAAACTGAAATATGTCATTGAAGCTGTGAAAACAATGGAAATATATACGCTAATGTTAATATTACAAAATCAATGAGCAATATTCAACAAAGAGCTTTCTAATTAAAATCATAACCTATATTTTCATCAACACTTTTTTTTACTATTCTAAATTTATAAGTGATATGCATTCAAGACAAAATCATGTACATTTTATTCAAAAAAACAGAAGAAAACTATGCTCAATACGTAACATACATTCGGGGCAAATTGATGCACATGCATGACAAAATAAGCACTGCGTTACAAGTCTGGTGGCAGCTAAAAAACACAATAATCACGCATAAATAATATTTAATAGACAGCAGCTCAATAGCCCGTTATTTTATACAATTTCAATAGACAAACCAGACAGCAACCATTCAAAAGGAGCTCATATCCAACTATATCCAACCTGGGACTTTCTGAGGTGGGGGGTGAACAGTTCCATGTGAAGATGCTACTACCGGGGAGGGGGGTTTGCGAGGGAGGGCCTGCGGTGAAGAAGGCCCCCCCACACCCCCCACAGACCTGGGGATGCCCGGAGAGCTGAAGGACGCTGATGGCCTGGTCGCAACAGGGGGCGGGGGGGAGCTCTGGGCATGCCCCTTAGGCTGTTTTATAGGGGGAGGCTCATCTTCATCCATTGATAGGGCCTCAAGCTCTGCCTGAACCAACACACAGAACGTCATTATTGAAAAGCTTGTTACGATTAGCAGAAAGAAACTTTTATAGTGAAAAATTTTAATCAATTACTGGAAGTATCCATGCGACATGAAAGCTTCTTGGTTTCATTCTAAACAACAGCCAACTGCCTACTATAGCCCAATGCTTTACCATAGATGGTAAAGATATAACCGATAAAAAAGAAATTGTGGACAAATTTAAAGATTTTTTTGTGAATATTGGTAACCATCTGCTATACCGAATACTTCTGCCACCATTTCAGACTATCTTAATCTCCGGTCTCCAGTTCATTTGCATTTTATTCCACTAATGCAATTGAGATAGCAGACATAGTCTCCAAATTTAAAAGTGAATGGAGTGCAGGATTTGAAGGTATTATATTAGTTAACATTGTAAAAGTTTCTATTTTTCATATAGCCACACCTTTAGCTCGATTGATTAACAACTCGTTTCTTACTGGAATATTTCCAGACAGCCTAAAAATTGGCAAAATCTGTC
>JAQIWG010005386.1:0-14609 GCA_034695025.1 Chamaedrilus cognettii | reverse complement strand
GAATACTGCTACAATTGGCGTGAATACTGCTACAACTGGCATGAATACTGCTACAACTGGCATGAATACTGCTACAACTGGCCTGAATACTGCTACAATTGGCGTGAATACTGCTACAACTGGCATGAATACTGCTACAACTGGCATGAATACTGCTACAACTGGCGTGAATACTGCTACAACTGGCGTGAATACTGCTACAGCTAGCATAAATACTGCTACAACTGGCGTGAATACTGCTACAGCTAGCATAAATACGGCTGCAACTGGCTTGAATGCTGCTACAACTGGCGTTAATAATACTACAACTGGCTTGAATACAGCTACAACTGGCTTGAATACTGCTACAACTGGCGTTAATAATACAACAACTGGCTTGACTACAGCTACAACTGGCTTGAGTACTGATACAACTGGCATGAATACTGCTACAACTGGCGTGAATACTGCTACAGCTAGCATAAATACGGCTGCAACTGGCTTGAATGCTGCTACAACTGGCGTTAATAATACTACAACTGGCTTGAATACAGCTACAACTGGCTTGAATACTGCTACAACTGGCGTTAATAATACAACAACTGGCTTGACTACAGCTACAACTGGCTTGAGTACTGATACAACTGGCATGAATACTGCTACAACTGGCGCGAATACTGCTACAATTGGCGTGAATACTGCTACAACTGGCGTGAATACTGATACAACTGGCGTCAATACTGCTACAGCTAGCATAAATACTGCTACAACTGGCGTGAATACTGCTACAGCTAGCATAAATACAGCTGCAACTGGCTTGAATGCTGCTACAACTGGCGTTAATAATACTACAACTGGCTTGAATACAGCTACAACTGGCGTGAATACTGCTACAGCTAGCATAAATACTGCTACAACTGGCTTGAATACTGCTACAACTGGCTTGAGTACTGCTACACCTGGCGTGAATACTGCTACAACTGGCGTGAATACTGCTACAACTGGCGTGAATACTGCTACAGCTAGCATAAATACTGGTACAACTGGCTTGAATACTGCTACAACTGGCTTGAGTACTGCTACAACTGGCTTGAATACTGCTACAACTGGCGTTAATAATACTACAACTGGCTTGAATACAGCTGCAACTGGCTTGAATAGTGCTACACCTGGCGTGAATACTGCTACGACTGGCTATATCGATTTATCAGGAAACAACTCAGTGACGTCATCGTTAAGATCAAGTACTAGGAATACCGATCCAGCAGGCGTTAGCCCATCGACGTCACACATGACGTCATATAGTGAAAATACCAACTCGGTATCGCACGAAACTGTGACGTCAATTAGCCCGCCGGCTGGTGGGCTGGTGAATGGTGGAACAGCACTAAACTCAACAGTACTACCAGTAGTGTCATTGACAAGCGCAGTTAATACCCACTTTAATGACAACAATACGTTGATGATTTCCGTGTCAACTGCTGAAGGCAACACAGCTTTAGTGCCGAGCAATATCATGACAACGTCGAACAACACTGGGCCACTTATCATAAGTTTGGTTTCATCATCTACATCATTTTCGATCGCAGGTGGCAATACTGGTTCAGCAGCAGGAAACAGCTCAGCAACATTCATAATGTCCACTGGAACAGGCCATATAGCAGAAGACAACTCGACAACATCCATAATGTCCACAGGTGCAGGGCATCTAGAGAATACTACAGTGACGTCATCAGCAAAGCCTGGCTCCGCTATGACGTCACTTGCGGCGCCAGCTGGTGAAGTGAATGCTAGTTCAGTGGTGAACAATAACCAGGGATCATTTGCGTACTCTAGCTCGCGACATGCAGAAAGCTTTACAATGACGTCATACACAACAACGGCAAGCAGTTCGGCGATGACGTCAGGTGTATTTATAGCTGCCGGTGGAAACACTGGTTCTGCAGCGAACCCTAATCCAGCAGCATCTCTTGTGACATCCACAGTCACTGGTATCACTGGTACAGCAGCGAACTTCCCCGTGACATTCTTTACGTCAGCTGATGTCATAAAAACAGGTACTATGGGCATTCAAGCAACATCAACGATGACGTCAGCGGCAGCAAATATCCAAGTTACATCACTTGTGACGTCAGCTGCAGTAAACAACCAAGTTGCATCTGCGACGTCAGTTAACAGCAGCGTAGGAAACGCAGGAGGAAACTATCTGGTGACTGCAGCCACTGGGGACTCTGGCTCGGCGGGGTTGGATCAGGTGGTGACAGTGGTGCTAGCAGGGGCGGCGGCGTCGACGGCCGGCTCAGGGGACTTCCCCTGGCTGCCGGTGTGTCTGGGGGTGATCGGAGGGCTCGCAGGACTGTCCCTGCTGGCCTTCGTGCTGAGCATGCTGCTGAGGAAAAAGTAAGCCCGTTCTATCATGCTGTTTCTTCATCCATTTGTTGACACTTTCTGTATTGCCTGTATTGCCCCCAACGCTGTAATTTGATTTGTATACAGACAAATCAAATTAACTGTAATTTAATTTGTGTTAAATTACAGTTAATTTAATTTGTCTGTATACAAATAAAATTACAGCGTTGGGGCTAGTAATTAATTTTTTGCTGCAAGACAGCAAGCCAGTGAACAGAGAATGCTTTGTATTTTTGGGCTACAGTATATTACTTCAGAATAGTACAAAGTATGCTGCTTCTTGAAAATATTATGGCACTATGTTTTAATATTGATTTGGATTCATACAGTCAATTTGAAAAGCAACAAAATAGCATGCTTGTTAGCTGGGTAGCTGCGATTTCCCTAGTAGCCTATAAGCAAGGCCTATTGCAGGTCTAAAACTGTATAAAGAATCCTATCATTAGAATTTTTACAGTCTGCATTCAAAATACATTTCTCAATCCCTCTCCTCATAAATTCATTGAACGATCGCCCATTGAACTCATTGAACCGTTTGTAGGGTTTTATTTTGAATGAACGGTAGTTTGATTTACTGATTGCTCTCATCTAAATAAATCAAGGGTTATTAAATACTAAATTAGATTATTTAATAAATTGTGTTTTTTTTAAACATTAGATGATATTAAGTAAAAATGTTTGCATGATTCAGGTGCGCCGCCACTAACACCTACGAGCTGGAACAACAACAGGTTGCAGCCTTGTCTCGCAAGGAAACCACACCGCCCAATGACCAAACTTCCAAACCTCCAGAGAAACGTGGCGAGACTAAGGACAGAAGCCATTTCAGAGAGACACGAGTGACCCCGGAGTATCCTCGGTTCGACAGAGCAGCGTCCTCTCAAAAATTAAACCCAGGATATCGACCGACCGATTACAGTTACCGACCGACATATCGACCAGCCTGATGATCGCTAACTTAGTTGAATACAATTTATACCTTAGTACTGTACCTCAATATCATATATTTTTTTAATTGTTTAAGCTCATTGTCACATAGCACATGATGGTGAAGAAGATAATCACATAGGCTGTTACTGTAACCAGCAACGCCCGTAGTTCCAAAGGTTATCCCATTTGGGGCGTTTTGAGACGACAGGGTATAGCCAGGTATCATGAACTGTGCGTGAGACGGAGCCTACTGCTTTCATACACTTTGCTTATCTTCTCTAGACACAAGGCCTGGTGCTCATTTATGCCTGACGAGCGAGAAACAGTACAGCATGTGAGAGTACAGACAAAATAGCATGCTTGTTAGATGGTTAACTGCGATTTCCCTAGTGGCCTATAAATGACAGAAAAATCCGAGAAATAGTTTCATAAAGAGCAGCCGAAAAATATTCAATTCACTGTTGAAGTGATCATACTAACCATACTACCCGGTGATATATGTATTCTGTAACTTTGGTAAAAATAATTTTTGAAACCGATTTTTGGGTTACATTGTTGTGTATATTTTATAGTAATTCAAAGATGCTTAATCGTGCTCTGTACGGCCCTATATGTGGGTCAATAGTTCCAGAGTTTCTTCAACTAGCTAAGGAATTGAACAACCCCTGTAACAGTTAACATGCCCTTTCAAATTAAATGTCTGTAAATAGAACATAGTCATTAAATAGAATACCGGCTACTAGTTTAGTTTACTAGTCGGTAAATAGAAAAAATCATTATTCAAGCATAAAACGTTTGAGACATTAATGTTTAGAAGTATATAACTTCAACTTCAACTTCTCTACTGCACTCGACCCTAATGGATGATTATTTGCAGGGCAGACGAAATTAAGCACCTTTGCCAAGGGTGCACAAAGTGACGGAAACCCTTTGCCGCGGCCGGGGTTCGAACCGACTCTCCGCCACACTCACAATCCGAAGTCCGTGACTTAGACCACTCGACCACAATGCTGCCATGGTTACCAAGGTTCGCCAAGGATTTAAGGCTACTTTCTGTCCGCTACTTTTTGTCAAGGCACAATCAGTAAAAATGTATAAGGTATGCACTATGCAGTGCCATTGTGCCACCAAAATATCGACCAAATATTGTCTACAGTGCAAATATACCAAAATATTGAAAAGTATGGCTTCAATCAGTGATGAATCATTTCATTGAACTCAAAAAATAACCATCAGATGAATGGAGACTGAAAATATACAAGGATTCGTTGCGCACACTTCAAAACTTGAACCGTTGAACTTTTCTGACCCTGTTCTAGTATTTGTTTCATATTTTGTGTCTCAGATTCAGATTCACGTTAGTACATTAAGCTCAAACAGATAGATGTCAAAGCATGTGTCATAACAGAAGAATATCCGGAGATAATTCCGGTATTACAGATTTATTGAATGGAGTTAATTTCCAATCGCATGTCTCAATAAAACTGTTACTAAAAACACACAAATCGTTCTACTAAACAAAACTTCTACAGAAACAACATGTATAAGAAGTTTGTCATTATAATTACACATAATTACACATAAAGACACTTTCTGCGATGTTTTTCCGGCATCACACCTAAATAAAAATGCTAGCAAGCATTTTTCAAGATCAATTAAAATATCTGAACGTACCTAAAATCCAAATTGTTAGATCGGGCTACATTAGAATAACTCTCATCGAATAAGAGCTCGGCGAGATTTAGCTTATCATATCATTTTTGTCATGAAAAGCAATAGTAATGATTATTATATAAACCAAGTCTATCCGGACCTTAGAAGATGTTTTTAAGCAAAAAATGAAGTTCTTTTTCTCTCGATTTTCTACATAGCTTTCAAGCTATTTTCCACAAGAAATCACATATTTTGCCATTTATTGCATAGGCCCTCTTTCTGTATAAAATGTTATTTTACTCTAGTAAAGCATCTTGTAACAACGTTGGGAGCGAAGACTTAGCTTGACTTTGGATTGAAATTAGCATGGAAAAGCGTTTTTAGTCATTAACAACTACTTTCATTATAGTGAAAAAAATAGCCATTTTTATAACGGAAAAAAAACAAATTGATTAAATTTGTATCGAATGGTGTTGCGGAATGGCAGCAGTTTTTCATAAAATTTGCGGCATTTTTTTCGTGCTAAAATCAGTTTTTAATAATTTTTTTTGCATTTTCTAAGGTCTCAAACAATAACATATATCATTTGATTAACATTATTTCTGTGAGAAGCGAGTCAGTGTCAAATCCGCATTATGATTACCATAGCATTCATTTCTAAAATAAAATGCATCATGTTGTTGAGATGACATTAAAACAGTCACTTACACACATTTCAGTTCGAGCCTCAGCAATGATTAAGCCTAACTTCGCTGTAACTGATAAAGTTCTTGAAGCCACATTAAAATATATGATATTCCATCAATTATACAACATAACCCTAATGATGCTTCGATATAAGAGATTTATATTTAACCACTTACCAACAAAACAAACACGTAAAAATGCAGATAAAAATGCTAGCTAACTTCAACTTCGCTTAACAATCGTCTAAGCAGCGATGAAACAAAAAAACGTAAGCTACCAACTTAGCAGAAGATGAACAAGGTTCACATAATTTGTGCGATTGCCAGATTTCAAACCAACACTTGTAAATCTAGAACGCATATCAAGTAGGCTATCCACCAAGCACTCAACCCGCAAGTTCTCGCCCATTATTAGCTTGCAAGGTAAAATAAAATTTATCCAAAATCGATTGCAGAACTTAGAATAAGCATCAGTTGAAGACCTGTAGCTAATATTCCAGTAGTATTATTAGTAATTTTCAGGCAGCTACAGGCAACCCCATAATTAGTTACACAACGTTAAAAAATTAAGGCCAACAGTAAGGCGCCTTGTTAGTCAAAATATATAAAACGAAATATTTACAAGGATTGACAAGGACTCTAATTATCTAGTTTCCTTTCACACATATATCAGCATCATAAAAATGTTCGATCATGATTTCTTCACCACTCCTTTTACGAAGTTGCACCACGTGCATTAATTCCGGAAATCCCAGCTCCAATTCCATTCCCGGATTTATCCTTAGTTACTGTTCTCCGGAGCTGGACTCCTCGGATCAGTGACAAAAGTCCACTCTCCGCTTCCCCTTCCGAAGCCGAAGCGTCTCCACGAATTACCGGAAAAACCGGAGGCGCTGGAAAATCGTCGTCAGATGCATTCCGCTGTCGAGAAGTTTCCTTGGAATTGGGCGCCGGCGGAGGGAAGGCAGGGGGGAGGGGGTCATCTAAAGTGACAAAGGCGACGGGGGGAAGGTCGGCGGGATGGCGGGCGGGGGGTGGGTAGTCAGGGAGATCGTCAGAGGGGGGCGCTTGCTGGCGGGGGGGGGTCGGGGCAGAAACTGATGATGTGCAAACTATGCTGCTGTAACAAAAATACAAAATGATATAATACAACTCCTTATGGAAAAAAATATGTCAAAGCGATAATATTTTCAGAACACTATACTGGAGGAAAGCAAATTTATAAATAGTATACAACAATAGTCTACAAGGTTTCTTAAAGGCATCCTGTAACAAAATAGACTGAAAGCACAATAAATGTTATATTTTGAGCACTGCATAAAAGGCAAAGTTAATTCTCAGGGTTAAGTTTAGCAGGTGTAGTATGCGAAAAATGATAGTTAAATGCAAATTGTACGAATATTTGAAACGAGCAGGCCTACAGCGTAGGCCTACGCCACTTTTACAGATAGAGCAGTTGCACTAGCCTGCTTAAGAAGGAGTAGGTGTAATGCAACGTGAGTGTTTTATCACGACTAAACCGAATTTTGTTAATTCTCATGCAATTATATAATCAAGGCACATATACCCAATACTGTGTTCGACAGGCAACTGGATTATATACATATCGTGAACTTAAAACCATATCTAATATTGTCGTAATGAAAAAAAAGAAAATATAAAGAAAGCTTGACTTGGAAAGCCACAGACTCACATTTCGACGGCCATCGTCTCAGCAAGACCATTGACGAAACTTTCCACACTGTCTGACTTAATCGAGTCCCTTCGACAGGGGGGCTGAGGGGGGGGGTGGGAGGGGCGAACCACCCCCGCGGCAACAAGGGTCGCTTCAGTCTTGGGGGCAGTTGGGGGCCTCACTGTTTCTGTGCGATCAAACAAAATATAATAGTTTAATAATTGAGTGCACTAAACAAATCAAGGCAATAAAAATATAGTACACTCTGAATATAAAATGCTGCACTACGAAGCTCAACATTTTGCCTCTATTTTACTTCTTAATTTATCAAAATTAACTTTTGGTTCGATTAAAAGTCAATCATTTATAAAAACAAAATGGTTGTGCATTGAATTAGGCTTCCATCAAACCCATCTTCAAATTAAAGCGCTATCAAATCTAATTTATCATCACAACACTGATAAACAAAAAGCTTTAATTCTGAACTTCAATTCAGAGCAATTCCACATTCATGAACTATCAACTCATATATTGAGGTAGTAAAGACCAAAAACAAAAAAAATAAAGAAAATAGCCGACACAACAGTTTAAACTAACGTACTTGGTTTAGTGGATGGGGGGGTTGAGGGGACCTTGAAGGCCTGAAGACCACGTGATAAACTTGACGATTTGTCGGTGCTCTTCATGGCCTTGTCTAGCTCCAATGCAATGCCTGTGCATCATCCAATAACACGATGCTAAGCATATTTATTTACTAAAGTATAAACATTCGACACCAGAACATCAAACGGTGAAAAAAAAACTGTTACTGAACTATTTCATTCCAGCCTCGGGACTACAATCCTACAAGGAGCGGTGGATGGAAAGAGGGGAAGAGCATACCGCGTACAAGCTGGTTGAAGAACATAACTGACTGGACAGGTATGAGCACAGATAACCCCTACAAACATCGTCCCTGGATCGTAACAAGTGGAAGATAATCCTCAACGCTGTACACATGACGCCCCTACGGTCGACAAGACCATGGGATGGGCGAGGCAAACTACTTAATGAATAAATGTCTCCCAGTAATTGAAAATCAGATGGCTTGAGTGCCAAAACGCAACCAAAATTTGTAATAATATAAATTCAAAACAGT
The DNA here is from genome assembly GCA_034695025.1 of Chamaedrilus cognettii. Lineage (NCBI taxonomy): Eukaryota > Metazoa > Annelida > Clitellata > Enchytraeida > Enchytraeidae > Chamaedrilus > Chamaedrilus cognettii. The sequence continues at coordinate 6,139 of JAQIWG010005386.1, read as the reverse complement.
GAAATATACTATTTTCTGCAGTAAGAAGGCTGGTACCCTGCCCTGGCGCAGAAGCTTTCATCTGATCCACAACACACTTGTCCGAACCAATCAGAACCGGACGCGGCTGGTCCAAACCGGTTTTGTGGCTGTCAATGGTCATTTGAATGACGGAATCAAGGCCATCAAGAAGGTCGTTCAGGTCTATGCAACCCGCATTGCTCTCTGCAGAAATAAAACTAATTATAAACTCCAATGAAAAATCCTCAATTGAAGCACAAGATGAATGTAGTCCGATGTGTGTATGTATACTGCACTTGTAACTCACCAAAAAAATACGAAAATTATAATTACTTGAATCGTAGGTCTGGAAAAGATCACCAAAAAAATCCCTGATTTTCTCCATATCTCTGAAACAATTGTTCACAGATATAGCCTAGGCCTATTTGTGTAGCTTATATGAGTTCAATTCAATAACCAAGATCTATTAAATATTGCAAGTCGACAAGCTGCATATTTGTACAAATAGAAACCGCATTGTATTTCTTAAAATTCAAAATAAATAGGATATTATTAAGAGATTAAACAAACCATTTTGCAATGACTCCTGCGCAGTAGCGATGCGATTGGGAGAAACCGGCGGAACGACATCAGTCAATGAAATCGCTGCAGTTGAAACCGCCCTTGTTCCCGTCGCAGCAGTAACGGGAGCCGTCTTTATATATGAGGAATCAATCGTGGCAACAGTCCGCGACACTGCAGCGTTGGAATTCACGCCATGAGCAACCTTGTCACCACTCGATGCGTCGGACTTTGAGGCATCAAAAGGAATCATTGCAAATGCAACCGGAAGAACAGCATTCGAAGCACCATCAGACCCAACAGATACACTAGAAGAACTAACACTGGACGTATTGGAGGAAATTCCGGACAAGACAAAACCAGCAGCCGGTGTGGAGCCAGTTGGCACCACCGGTGGCGCGACCGGCTGCGGTCGGCTCTCACCTCGCCGCAGTCCCAGAAGTGAGGGCCGCGCGTAAATGTCCGCCGTTGGTGGACCACCCCCGTCGGAAGAAGAAGAAACGGAAGAGACCGGTCTGCGTATCCCCGCCAGCGAGGGAACGGCGTAGTGGCCGGGTGAGGGGGGGAGTCGATTGATTGGGTTGTCATGGTTACTTGCTTTGTTGTCATGAAGGTTTATCGACTGATTGCTGCCTCTTTGATTCATCCCCTTCCCATGAAGTCGACATTCACTTTGCTTATCATCGTGAAGATTTGTCGACTCATCACCGTGACCATTGCTCTGGTTGTCAAGTTCACTTGTTTTCTGATTCTTGCAGCAACAAACTTGGTTTCCATGATGATCAGCCATCTCGCCGTCGTGACAATTCGTTAGTCGTACATTCCCCTGCTCGCGATGTTCATCCTGGAACGTCTGTGACGTCACCGCCGGCCTGGCGTGATGATGTCCCCCGCGCTCGTAGGCGGAGCTTATCGTGTGTGGGCGGTCCTTCCTGGGGGCGTCCCCGCCAGGCCCCGCCCCTCCCCTGTCGGGGGAGTCCGAGTAGGTGGAGAGGATGTCGGAGGCGGTGAAGGAGAGTGGGGGGTGGGAGGGATGGTGGAGGGCAGCGGCGGAGGAGGAGGAGGTGGAGTAGGAGTTGGAGGAAGTTCCGTCGTCGTCCTCAAACAACACGCTTGCGCTGTCGCAGAAGGACGCTGACGTCGAGCTGCTCGGGAACTGCAGCAACAATGTCAGAGAAATGGATGGAAGAAGGATATACCAGGCAACAAATCAGGAAGAATAATTCAAGCATACAGTTATATATATAAAACCTCGTATTTATAAAGTCCATTTGTGCAGTTTTGAATTCTAAGTTTAACATAAGAAAAATGAAAAATTGTGCAGTTATAAATCCTAAAAAACTGTGTTCTTTATGCCAAGGTACTTTTATTCATAATTCAATTACCCAGTAAAAATAAAAATAATAATACATCTCTATAATTTGGGCTATAAATTGTTCACAAAGTACATAAAAAGCACAAACTAGTAACCCTGGCACCCTAAATAAATAACAAATGAATAAAAACAAAACAAAAAAAACTACAAGTTAACGTCTTTGGCATCTGAGCCGCCTGTTTATCTAAGAACAGAACGATGAATACCTTGCGTCCAATGGAGAACTGACGCAGGGTTTCGAGTGATGGAGTAAAGGAAAAAATATCCTGAGAGACAAAGCCAGAGTCCTGTGACGAAATACTCGACAACTGTCGACCGTACTGAAAACACAGTGCTAGCAATCACCAACAATAAAATCCACTTGATCCTTCAGAATTGAGAATATAGTGTACATGTATGTATTATTTAACTGAAAATCAAAGACTAGAGCAGATAACGTGTAAAACATTCATGGATGCAACAAAAAATTCGCAATGCGTACATAAATTTCAGTAATTCTGACTAGATATATTGGCACTTATCATCAGTTCTTAATGAAATAAAATATGATCTTGCACACAATTTACACACCACCGATAAGATTTTGCCAAATAAATTTAATGCAAGACTGTAAAAAAAGCAACTTATGTAACTAATTACATCGATTTGTGAATTCGGGTTGGAAGATGCCATCACATGACCCGAAGCTAGTTGCTGGTTCTTCATTACTGCTGACGTTGTGCTAAGGCTCGGAGGGGCAGGAGCTTGCGTCTGATTGGCCAGCTGGAGCGAAGAGCCTCCGCTCGACTCGGAGCCAAAACTGGACGAGTTGTGAGAGTTGCGACGCGAGTCGAGCGAATCGAACGGGGTACTGGGGGGGGTCTGTGGCGGGACAACAAAATAAAAGCATCAAAACATGCCTCACGAGTTTGTATGTTATTTATTAAAGACAGCAGCAGAGCTATCTGACTGTTTGACTTTAGTTAAGTTTGAAACCAATAGTTTCATTCATTTAAAATAAAATAAATTCAATAATTTGTATGTTTTCATTGCACCGCACTTTGCAATATAGCAACCTCACAAAAGAAAAGTAATCAAATCCTAAATCTAGCCTGTAAGAGCTGAATTTTTTCTGGGCACAAATAAATTTATATAATGTCGCAAACAATTTCGACAACAAGCTATAATGAGGCCAGCTAATCAATGGAACTCACGTACAGCACAAAGTAAAAATACTAAACATCTTCTTCTTCTTCCTTCAGTCCGCCCATCAGCCATGCGAGTGACGATGAAGCAAAATGATCTCACTTCAAACATCTGTAAGACAAAGCTAATCATGCCCCTTAACAAAGCTGCATACCCCGTACGACCACTGCTTAGAGTCAGCGAGCTTGATGTCCTGAATGATCTGTTCCCCTGCGAGGGGAAGGCACTGCGGGTCGACGGACAGACGAGACAGGATGTCAACGATCTCCTGAAGGTGTACGAGCTCCGTCAACATCGACAGCTCTTTCTCCTTAGCACCACCAGCGAATAACCATCAACAGATCGCGATAAAATAATTTTTTAGATGGCAGATGGCAATATTTTTGGGGGGGCAAAAGCTTTGCCAGATAATCCTTAATACCTTATTGGTTTTGATGCATTATAGCAAAGAAAAATTATGAAAAAGGCTTCAAAATAGCGCCATCTTGCCAATGCATTGGAACTAAAATATCCAACTATTGACTATGAATATCCGAATCGCTATAAATGCCTTATAGAGATGACCCAGAGTCGCAAAGTCACAAAGTCTCAAAGTCTCAAGTCGCCAAGTCCATTTTAACTCAAAAATCCGATGAGGGGTTATAAATTTAATTATCGCAAGGTTCTATGGCGATAAATAGAGCAATATGTTTCATATATTCAGTGCACTAGAAGAGACAGCTGATAGGATTGATTTGGCAATAAAACTATGGCTTGGCAAAAACAAAATTCTGCCACGATATTTTGCCAATTTTTTTGTTGACCCAAAACAAGCACTGACTATCGAATTTATTATTATAATTAACAATCCATACAGAAGTAGTAGAAGTCAGAAGTATCAATTGATGACATGATGCTTGCCTAAGATAAATTCAGACACTTGCAATTGTATTTAAGAAGTATAATAATCATGCTCAAGAACTCGTAGAATACATGCCACCGATGGCATAAATCTAAATGATTGTCTAATACAACAATCCTAAATCTGTTTTAGAAACATGACAAAATAGAGAATTAATGAACAAAGCTAATCTATAGATATTAATGATTATCAGCATTTTTATAAAAAACAGATAAATAATAAATTGACAACTATTCAGACGAAAACTAAAGGCTACAGGCTTTGAAACGTGTTACAAACAGCACTCCGTTAAAGATGCCCTTAGCTTGATGCATACCATGAGTGGAATGACGTATCCGCTGAAGTGGCAGAAGTGGCTGCGCTCTTCAATCATCGCCGCTCTCACCGCATTCTTCTCGGTCTCTTCCAGCTGCGCGTACCTCAGGGAGACCTCATGCAGCGCGCCCTCCAGACGCGCGTCCACGTCACCACGGCCTGAGCATCGCAGAATTTTCAATCACACAACTGGACCACTTCTCGAATAAGCCTACGACTTAATTAGCCACCTAATTACTAAATAGTGAAAACGACAGGAAATGAATTCGTTCGTAGTATTGCTTGAATTAGGGAACACTCTGAATGATTCATATATACAGCAGAGACCATTGTTTGATTATTCAATCTTGTCTTTTTCAATACTGGTACGTTGAAACAAATTATTGGGAGATCATTTCTAATCTGAGAATTATTGGACACGGTATCGTTGAACAAGTCAGTCATTATCTATTATGATGAATGAATTATGCTGGACTTATTCTGATGAACACACATCTATATAGTGTTTAATAATTATGATAAATTCATAATTGATATGATGCATTATGATAATTATCATACATAATTATGATGGACAAATATCTAAATAAATCTAGATAACAATTAGTATAAACAGATTCAACATAAATTATCTATAATTCATACAACGTAAGTAAAACTTGTGTGATGTGCATTGTGTATTGTTGTTGTTGTTGTTGCTGTTAACCTAGTACAATCAAAATTGACAAACTACAGACCATTGACCAGGCCAACCTTTTATCGTTCATCTCCACAAAGCTAGGCTTTGTTAATTACTTCAGAATTGCAGTCAGCAGTCATCACTATGGTTAACACCAAGTGCATTCCTAATCACTTCGATCATCAATGACATCAAGCATCATCATCATCATCATTTTCAATGTCCTCTGCTAAGGTCCTGAAAATGATCCACGACTATTTAATCGAGCCTTTATTGCGGATAATTTAGTCACACTCCGAGCTAAATGACTCAGCAATTATCATTATCGCTAATGGCTCGGGCAAGCACTTTTATAGATTATTCAACATGACAACAGGATACGATTACTGGCCAATGCCATGGTAGAAAAAGCTTCAAACACCAAACGGTCATTCAAATAAATAATAATAAATTCACAGGGCATGAAGTAGCCTACAGATTTAATATGATTCACGGGCATAATTTATGAAACGAGATAATTCGGCAAGCATCAACGTACAAAATTTAAGTCACCGTTTACACAAGAACGTTGTGCTATTTTTTCATTATGGAAGAGTTTTAATCTAAAATAAACCTAACCTAACCTCCTTTTTATTGTGCAATCTGTGAATGTCCATGTTTTCACACAGGTTTACACGTTTTCGGTCGCCCTGATCAGGCCTGCTGGAGCTGGGTTTTTACAGCCGGATGCCCATCCTGACACCAACCAAATAAATAATTATCTGGCGCGGGGTTAGCAGCTAGCGACACTTGAGTGTTTAACAGCCTTGCTTAAGGGCTTGTAACGCATGGTTTCATAGTGGACTTGGGGACTTGAACCCTGATTCTCTGAAATTAAAGCCCGACGCCTTAACCACTACACTACAGAGCCTCGCTATGGTGTAGTGGTTTTAAGGCGTCGGACTAAAATGTTGATTTTTAATCAAAATTTTAATCTGAAATGTTGATTGAAATCACATTTCTATAGAAGGCTGAATTGAAGTCTAATGAAATATGACTACGATATGCAGGTCTAATCTACAGGTCTAATCTACAGGTCTAATCTACAGGTCTAATCTACAGGTCTAATCTACAGGTCTAATCT
>JAQIWG010005385.1:0-14610 GCA_034695025.1 Chamaedrilus cognettii | reverse complement strand
TCGTTCGTCGTTCGACAGTAGCTCCCTTGCAGCGGAAGACGTCTCGCTGCGGCCCGCGAGAGGGCGCGGCCCGCCGACTGAGCTGGGGACAGCGATATTACATGCATGCGGAGAGAAGAGGCGGCCTACACGACAAAGAGGCTTCTGGGAGCCGTGGATATTAATAGATTGTATTTCTCCGTCCTCTAAACGAGACAGTGCAGACCTAATTAATATAAGCCGTATGCATGTGCGCAAGCATTACGCTTTGTCCGTTAGCCAATTCATTTGGTTAGACATAGCTCAAGATAAAATTGGAGCGAAATAGCAGGATATGCTTCTTCTGGTAAGACTGAAATAAAATTGTACCCGCATCGTACAGCACGAGCTAGACTGTGGTTGTAGGCTTGTAGGTTTAGTGGTCGAAGTGTATTATAGCAGGCTAGGCTAGACTATAGCAGGCTAGAGCATTAGTACTATAGGCTGAGCAAGTTGAGCGTTATAGAGCAGAAAGCCTGTACACTGTAGATTGAAGCCTGTAGCATGCACGTGTAGTAGCTGGATCAGCAATCTATTCTGTGTAGCAGGTGAGACTCAAGTTGCTGCTGGTAGTAGCCTGCCCAACTACCAACACAAGCAACGCAGGCCGAGGTGTGCCACAACCAGCGATACTATTGAACCAAAAATGAATATCGCTTGATTCTGGATATATCGGTAAAAAATATCCCTAGATGAAATATTTGAAAAACAAATATACGCGGCTCCCATTATAAAATGTGTCATTTTATTTTAAATATCCCCAGATATCTGGGAATGACGTTAATAATCGGATCCCAAAATCGCGCAAATATATAAATCTAGTGATATAACGCAGTGGCACCTCTGGCCACAACCAGGCCCTCCAAGCCTCGTATCGACGTTCAATAAATCCTCAGCGCCTCGCGCGGGTCGTCACAATCCTCGATACAGCCGCGGGGTCCTCCCATTCCCCCACCACACCTCCCCCCCCAGGGAGCGGAGTCCCCCCTAGCCTTCGCCCTTTCCCATGCAGCGTCTCCTGACGCGTCCCTCCGCCCCTCGACTGCGCGACCCTTGAGATTGATTGCACTCTGCAGTGACTGAGCTAGCGAACGCATCGAACCCGTGCCACTGCAGCGGCCGCGCCTGCTATGATACTTGGAGGCTGAAGTCTGCCCCCCCTCTCAATATATGCTTTCAAGGCCTCCCCTCGTGCACGAAATTTTGCGACTAACCTCGAATTTCGCTTATGACCTCGGATAGTGCTCCGAAATATTTCATCAGCCAAATGGTCAACGAAAATGATTACGAGAACGAAAACTGAACTAAAACTAAAATGATAGTTTTAGATAGAGGTCCCGAACAAAAATTGAACTAAACTAAAATGATTTTCCGCATTGTAATATGACTTCGAAATGTGCAGCAGAACTGATCCTGTTGAGCGTGATCCAGCAGCCAGGAGCACAGGGAAGGTATGAGTGCAGCCCGCGCGCCCAGGGAGGGTATGAGTGCGGTCCGCGCGCCCCTCCTACTTTGCCTGCTTGCCGTGGCGGCGTGGCCTAATGAAGTCATACGAGCTGTGGCGGAGAGCACCAGTGACGTCATCGAGTGGGAGGTGCTGGAGGAACAGCCCCCCCACACGTTCATCGGCGATCTGCGGGAAGCTCTGGGGGCAGCGGAGGGCCGGGTAATCGGGGGAGGCGGGGAACCCCTGGACGGAGCGACGTTCAAGTTTCTGCCCCGCCCGCACCAGGACCTCAGCGTGTTCGCGCTCGACGCTCACTCAGGGGTCCTTACCACTTCCGCCGCGCGCCTCGACCGCGAGGCCTATTGCCCGTCACTGCCGCGTCCCCGGACCCCTCTCGGGGGCGCGGGGGGCGGGAGCGCGGGGAGCGCTGGGGCGGGGGGAGGGGGGGTGGGACGCGACTGCGTGGTGGCGCTGAGCGTGGGCGTGTTGCGCGCGCTGCAGCTGGACGCCGTCCTGTCCGTGCGCGTGTCCGTGCAGGACGTCAACGACCACGCGCCGACCTTCCCCCTCGCGCTCTACGCGCTGAGGGTGAGCGAGGCGGCCCCCGCGGGGTTCAGCGTTGCGCTGCCGCTCGCTGCAGACCCTGACGCGCCCCCCCACGGCGTGACGGGCTACAGGCTGCGCAGCGTATTCTCTCAGTTCAGTCTGCGCGTGAGTCCTGGTGGGGCGGGGGGGGCAGGAGGGGCAGAGGGAGTGGGGGGGCACCCGCAGCCCATGCTCGTCATCACGGCCCGCCTGCCCATGGACCTCGTGCCCTACGCGCTCATCCTAGAGGCTGTGGATGGGGGCGGAGGGGCAGGGGGCGGGGCGGGGGGGCGGGGCCTGGCGCTGACTGGCACGACGCTCATCCACGTCAGCGTGGACGACGCAAATGACCACGCCCCCTCGTTCCCCGAGGGGCGGAGCGTGGGGGTGAGGGTACGCGAGGATCACCCTGCAGGGAGCGCGGCCCCCGTGCACACAGTACGCGCCACGGACGCAGACTTTGGCGTCAACGCCGCACTGACGTACGCTTTGAGCGCGGCGTCACTGCAGCAGCACGGGGCGCTCTGGGCGCTCAACAGGTGCGCACCCTGCACGCGTCACTAGGGCCTGAGTTATATTAGCTAGTATTATGGTTGAAGTTAGGGCTAGGATTCGAGCTAGGGTTAGGGTTAGACCTAGAGTTAATGTTAGACGAAGGGCTACGTTTTTGTTAGGATTAGAGTTTAGAGGGTTGGAGGGTTAGTTTATGTTATGTTGTTAGGGCTATGGGTAGTGTTAGGGTTCAAGTTGCTCTTTGGGCGCGCAATACGCTCCTTGCTAAGTAATCGTCAAGTGGGGCTCAATCGCCAGATTATCTGCTGAATTTGTTGTGTGTGATGGATACTCGGTTTTCTTAGCAGATAATCCGAAAACTGATCCGACTCAACGTGTACCCGCCAAGGTTGCGTGAATATGAGCGTATGGACGGCGGAGCGTATGGATCTTGTTGTCTTTTGGCAGAGTAGCATAGAATACTTTACAATAAGCAAAGGATTAGGGTTAGAGTTAGGGTTACGTATAATCGTCATATCGTTTTCGGTATTCACAACTCAAATCCTGCGCAGGACAACGGGGGAGCTCTGGGCTCGTCACTCCCTAGACTATGAGGTCGCCCATGCATACAGCCTTGAGGTGTTGGCGGTGGATGGGGGCTCTGAGCCTCTCACCGCCATACAGACCCTCAACATCGACGTCATCGACGTTAACGACAATCCCCCCCAACTCCAACTCAACGTGCTGCGCCCCAGCGAGGGAGCGGGCCGGGGGTCCGGGGTCCCCCCGAGGGGAAGTGTTGGGGAGGAGAAACCACCAGGTATGTCGGATTACGACTCTCGGGTCGACAATTTTTGCTTAGCCTAATTATTGTTCAGCAGAAATTGGATTTCTTTTGTTCGAATCGTAAATGTTGCTTGTGGGTAATTGTAATGTTTAACCCTCTATGTTGTCAGCTCATGACGAGGAATAGTTGAAGATGAATGAGTGTGATCCAACGTGACACCAGTCTTGAAATGTGAGGGCAATGAATTAATTATTGACGACCATTGGTCACACTGCTTCCGGTATCATGGAATTTAGCAGACGTATTGCCGATGTAGAGTGACAGGCGTAGCTGCATTAGCACGACGTGCACACGCTCTCTATCTACAGGTCTTGTCTCAGAGGACGGGGAACATGGCACAAGAGATGAGGGGGGCGGGGCTGGTGGCGGAGCTGGAGACCAGGAGGAGGAGCGCTACGAGGCAGATATCGACGAGAACGCCCCCCCCGGTAGTTTTCTCGCCCACCTATCAGTCAGTGATGCAGACTCCGCCCACAACGCTGACGTCACGTGTCGCCTGACGTCACCTGCAGCCAATGAGCTGTTTGCGCTGGCGCGCCTGGTGCCCGGCCAGTACAAGCTGAGCACGGCGGCGCAGTTGGATCACGAGGGGGGCAGGAACGCATACGACGTGGGCATGGCTTGTGTGGACGGGGGCCGGCCCGCGCTCGAGACGCGCGTCACGGTCAGCGTGGTCGTGCGTGACGTCAATGACAACGCGCCGTGGTTCAGCGCGCCGCTGCATGGGAGGGAGGGGGGGGAGGGGGAAGGTGAAGGGGAGGAGGGGGAAGGAGGGGAGGGCGCGGCACTCAGCACCCCGCTGTACGAGGCAGCGGTGGGGGAGGGCGTGGCCTTCCACACGCCCCTGCTGCGAGTGCACGCGACGGACGCAGACTCAGGGTCGCATGGCGAGGTGACCTACAGCCTCGTTCCAAACAGCAGCGCAGCGGGTCTCGTCTACATCGACCCCCGCACCGGGGTCATACGTGCGGGGGCGGGGCAGGAGGCGTGGCAGGGGGCGCGGCAGGGGGCGGGGCAGGGGGCGGGGCCTGTCGTGTGGGCGGGCCTGGACTACGAGCGTCTGCAGACTCTGAGCTTCACTGTGCTGGCAGTGGATGGGGGCGATGTGGACGCATGGGACACGAGGGGGGGCGTAGAGGCTACAAGGGGGGGCGGGGGGACCGCGGGGGGGGCTGCTGGGGGGCGTCACACGGCGACAGCCTCCGTGCTGCTGCGTGTGTTGGATGAGAACGACGAGACGCCTCAGTTTGTGCTGCCGCATGGAGAGGACGTCTACTCGTTCTCTGTGAGAGAGAACTCTCAGCCAGGCACCCTCGTGGGGCGCGTTAGCGCCACAGACAGGGACTCACCCCCCTTCAACGCCTTCACCTTCTCCCTCGTCGACACGGAGGGTGGTGGGGAGCAGGGCCGGCGGCGGGGCTGGGGGCGGGACGTCAGCGACTTATTCGCAATTGATCCTCGTTCGGGGAAAATTATAGCCAAGGTCAAATTTGATCGTGACGTTGAGGGGGGCCTAGCGGAATCGGGGGCTGGAGGGGGCGGGGCGTGGGGGGGCGGGGCGTGGGGGGGCGGGGTGTGGGGGGGCGTGTACGAACTGGGGGTAGTCGTGAAGGACGATGGTCGGCCTGCTCTGCGCAGCGAGGTGGGGGTGCGGGTGACTGTGGAGGACGTGAACGACAACACGCCGCGCATCCTGCACCCCTCACCCCTTAACGACACCTTCCACGTGTCGAGCCGGGCACCTCCCGGACACACGCTCCTCACGGCGCGCGCCACGGACGACGACACGGGCGTTAACGCGCTGCTCGACTTCTCATTGGTCGGGGGGGCGAGGGAGGCCGGGCTGTTTGGGGTCAATGGGTCAACGGGGGCGGTGTATGTTAGCGGGGACTTATCAGGGGTTACGCAGCAGCTGCGTCTGCGCTACAGACTGACTGTGTGGGACCGAGGGGGGGAGGGCAGCGACGGGGGCAGGGAAGTGAGCAGGGAAGAGGACATGCAGGGCCACAGAGAAGATAGCAGGAAGACACCAGGGGGTAGAAACAACAATGAGAACATCAGCGAAGCAGATCAACTGGAAGAGGGAGAAACGTTCATTGACTCTGGGAGTGTGGAAAATGAAAATGTTAGGGAATCCGGCTATAAGAGAGGCAGGAAGACAGACTATGAAGGAGGCAGAGAGGCAGACTATGAGGGGAGCAGAGAGTCAGACTATGAGGAGAGCAGAGAGGCAGACTATGAGGGGGGCATTCTGAACAACTATTCTGTTACTGTGGGTGGAGTGCTAGGCTCTGATAATTCAGAGGGAGACGTGAAAGCTTGGGGGGCTGATGAAGCCCCTGCTGTCAGGGGCGTCTCTCCTGCTGCCCCAGGGGGGAGCAGGGCCCCATTGAGGAACAGGCCCCGAGGGAGGACCGGACCCCTAGGGGGGCTCTGGCTCCCCACAATGTCACGTGACCCAGCCGACGAGCCGAGGTCTGCTCACGTCGACTTCGTCATTGTGGTGGACGCGTCTCTTGCGTACTACGGGGAGGGGGAGCCGCCCCTCCCTGCCCCTCCCGGCCTCCTCCACTGGCCCTCCCCTCTCGCGCTGGCGCTGGTCGGCCTCGCCGCGCTAACGGCCCTGCTGCTCTTGCTGGCAGGAATGCTGTTCTGCAGGCGGGGGGACCGGGGGGGCCGGGGTGCCCCTGCGGGAACAGGGGGCACAGAGGGGGCGTACAGCTGCAGGGCGGCGCGCGAGGAGAAGGAGAGAGGGAGGAATGGGGGGGGCGTGGGGCGCAAGGAGCCGCTGCCCATTGCCGATGGGCAGGGGCTTGCAGGGTGTGGGGGGCCAGGCTGCGGGGCGGGGCCGGGGCACACTGCTGACCAATCACAGGTCTGTGTTACTGGGTTGGGCCACACTTTCGACCAATCACAGATCTCTATTGCTGAATATGACTTTCTTGTTATTGAGCGGAGTCTTTGGCCGTGGCAGCTTATCTGTCGGTTATCGGCCAATGGCAGCTTTTTTAACACTTATTAGCCAATGACAGCTTTTATGTCTGCAGGTACCCACTCGCAACCACTACTCGGGTGAGCCTAAAGGTTTGGCCAATCAGAAGAATGCAAATAGGGTCGGATCAAGCGCGTCTACAGCATGCGTCCCAGGCCCACACCAACTCTCAACCCTAGAAGTAGGTCATTGAGTTCATACGTCAACGTTGCTAGATCACTTGAACTCTGATAGCCTATCGTTGGATGGACGCCCTCTCAAATATGAATGTATTATTATTTATGATTATTTATTTATAATAATAATAATAAATAACAATACTGGTTTTATAGTTCGTTTCAGTGTCCTGAGTCGTCATTGGGGTTATATTTAATTGCCTGTGACGTTGAGTTTGCTAAAATTCCATGTTCTATTCATAACTCGTGGCCCGAATTTTGTCCTCATTGATAGCACAGCCTAGTGAGAACTCTTTAATGTTGCTTTTAGAGGAGATTACTTGCTCAGCTGCACGGCGAGGAGCGCCATCACCATGGCACCCGTCACTCTGGCAACCAGTACCGTGACAACGATCACGTTGACTATGCGGATGCTGGTATCTATGAGGGGGCGGGTGGTGGATGGGCGGAAGTGGGTGGGGGTGGGGGGATGGGTGAATGTGGCAGCCTTGCGACAGACCTATCAGCGGATAGCGGGGTGGCCTGCGACCCCGTACAGTACTTCTGTATGTTTGACCTACTTCTGTGTAACCCCATACTTCCGTGGCCCACATCGTTCAATCTAACCTATTTAACATGACCTACTTCTGTGATCTACATCTGTGTGAGCTGTGTGACCTACATGATAACTGGGGAAAGGGAAGCCAATCGTTACTGAACGAATAGATTGTTTGAACTAAATCACTGCTTCATGTCAGCCTTTTGTTTCATTCGCGAGGAGGCGCCAGCAGACCAACCAACAATGTTATAGGTCGGTACATTCAGTGTTTTTGTGTCATTCGCGAGACGGCGCCAGCAGCAATTGAGCTAACTGCCTCGGTGTGTTATTTCATTCGGCAGGTGGCGTCAGCCATCGCTACAATCCAGGCTCCAGTCTAGAGCGGCTCGACCCCCCGCCCTACCCTGGCCTCGTGGACCCCCTACGAGACCCCTACTCAGGCCAGGGGGGCTCTCACGGCCCCCGCCACCCCCAGGCAGCCCCCAGTGCTGCCTGGACGCGAGGTCTCGACTCTACTCAGTCGACATTCAACGGTGTGGGGGGGAGGCAGTCTCCCAATTGCCTCCCCCTTGCCCTCACCCTCGCGGGGCCGCCGTGCCCTGCACCAGGGGCGTGCGCCCTGGACAGCAGAACTCGTCTAGAGCCAGCACCGCTCACTACAAACCCGCCAATGAGCAGTCGGGGGGGCGTCGTCCTGCCACACCCCCTCGCTGACAGCCCTCCCTGCCTGCCTTGTCTCGGGGGGGCGAGGGGGTGGGGGGCGGGGGAATGGGGGACGGGAGGCTGGGGGGGTTCAGAGAGGCAAGGGGGAGACTTGGCGCTGTTCCCTGCGCACAGTTCAGCGCTGAGGGAGCGCCTGCCCCACCCCCGCACCTACGAAGACACGCGCCTCTCTGCCGCTAGTGACGTCAGCATCACGGCGTGACGTCAGCGTGATATCAGTAGGCCTATGAAGTCTAACTGGAAAATGTATATAAATATATAATGCCGTTGAGACTTCTGGTCAGCTGGCAGCTGAACTGAGCTGCACCTTCTGTATCTACTCAGCCCTAGTCAATCCTCTAGGATGTTGTCTGTTTTATGGGGATGTGTTCCTCATATCGCTGTTCGTACTATTGTCAGTATTATTGGTTGAGCAGCCTACTACATCGTTTTGAGCTTGCTGCGCGCGTTAAGTCAATGTGTGCGATTGTTTTCTCAAAGTTTATTTGTTAGAACTTGAAGCAGTGGCGAGTGGTGACAGGGCGCTAAGGCACCCGTGCCCCCGGCCGGCTGTGGAGGGGCCCTATTGAGTTTTAATTGAATTGGAGTTATAATGATCAAAAAGAATAAGGACTGTTCAGAACGGTCTCAGAACCTTATATCAGCAGCACCCCCTCCCCTGCTCCAGAGTTTTCTTTTTCTTTGCTAGGAAATCAGTCTTTTGAGGGGGCTCACATTTCGTTTCGGCAGGGTGGAGGGGGGGGCGAGGAAAACTAACGCCGACCCTGGCGAGTGGGCACCTATTGCCAACAACTCAACACAACGATAAACAACAAGTCGACGAGCTATTATAACGGCAACATCTCCTTCTTTCAGAATCTACTTGCATGTATAATTGCGCAAAATGATTCCATAATATTCAAAATATGCAATCTAATAATTGTGCAAGAATCGAAGTAGCTTCCTTTACAACGTACCGAAATATAATATGCGGCGATGACTATCCATAGTGCATGCAGTTTATAGTTGTAGCGCGTTGAGTTGTAGCAGCGGAGCACCACAACGGACTAAAGGAACACAGCCAATGAACAAACGGCTCAAGTCGGGCCCCGAGGCTCTAACATGGTCATTATGCTGCATAATGACCATAGGTATAAGCCTTCACGAACTATACTGTATATTGTATGATATGAATTCCTATAATTATATGAACTACCCGCTTCAGTTCAGCAGCACCCTGCGCCTTCAACAACCCTACTTCAGCTGACGAGACGTTTATAAATGCAGTCTACACGCACACAGAGTACAGGAATATGATAATGAGACACATGATTATGATGCCTAGAGAAGTTTTGTGTACCAAAGTGCAACCATTCTGCTACACATGTATTGACCAGAATCAGAACAACGGACATAAATAGAGCAGAGCGACGCAGCGATGCTTAGTTCTGTATGCACGAGCTAGAGTTAAATCTTGATCCTAAGATCACGATCTCAAGCCCTGTTGGTTGATACTGCTCTCACACAGTAGAACAGTGAAAAGGCGGCAGCTTTCAACCATCAGCACAAGAGGGAACAGACTTAAACTGTATACTTGCAATATCAAATACATGAAAATATCATTTCTATCAACTTGTTTCAATTATTGAAGTCCAATGAATAGACTCAAAGAAAATGCCAAATAGTACCGGGATCAACAAAAGTGGAATAAAACATATCTATCATCAATCAAAAACCGGGATTGATATGCACAATGACAAATGATGCAATATGTAGGCCTGCTACAGCACAACGCTATATGTAATATAGCACAGCGCTATATTACAGGTGTAAAGCTATATTAAATATAGCACAATGCTATACTACATATACTACACCGCTTTATTACAGATAGCACAATGGGCTATATTACATAAAGCACAACAATATATTAGATATAGCACAATGCTATATTACGCATAGCATAATTAGCACAACGCCATATTATATATAGCAAAATGCCATATTACATATAGAACCGTACAGCGCTATAGTGGTTATAGCACAACGCGCCAGATGCACACACATACTAAATGTAGCACGGATGAGGGGAGTATTTGTCAGCCTTTGTGAGCACGGAACGGATGGGATACCCTGCACTGTGGATAATGATGGTAACTACAGCCGACCCTCGCATCCATCAATAGACTGACACTCAACTGATGCACTGCTGAACACTTGTTGGCGTGTAAGATTTCAAGGCAATGAGAATAATTTGGCAGCTTTTATGCCCATAGTGAGACTTAAGTATAGCACATTTTGTCCTTAGCCACCGCAATGAAAGAAAATAAAACAACTGTTCACTGGCTTGAAAAATCCAATAACAGCGTTATCACTTACCAGTAATGAACAAAATATTTGAAAGAAGTTCGTAGCACTAGCAGTGTGATGACGAACTGCGGGGAGTGGGAACACTGAAGCGTATGACTGGATCAAAGCGACTCATGGCGCAGTTCTGACCCTGGGACAAGGTCATTACAAGGTACTGCCACCCGGGGTATAACGATGTAGCGATATGCTGAACCCTGGAGAATAACTACCTACTGCGGATATATAAGAGACTGCAAGTGGAACAGTGAGAGCTTACCCCTGCAAGTCGGGGAACAAAGAATTGACCTGCAGCCCAGAGCTCCCCGGGCGAGTCACAAAAGGCGACTTAAGAGGGGGGAGCAGCTCTGTGCTTGGAAAAGCCGAGGCCGAGGCACAGAACCGGACAGTAATAGTCTTCGTTACTACACACGGTCCTTAAACTCGCAGGGGAAGAAGAAAGAAGAAGACAGTGAGAGCTGACATATAGCTGGGCCCCTGTCAGCACCACGGTCAGCCCAAGGGACTTAGGGGTGGGGTCCGGCAAGGATCAGAGGGCGCACGAGGCAGTGTGGAGTCTGCAGTGGATTGGGGTTATGATTTGAGGGCACGCAGGACGCGGGGAGTGTGTTGGAGCAGGGCAAGGGGGCGCGCAGGGCACGGGGGTGTTTTGGAACAGTGCTAGGGGGCGCGCAGGGCCCGGGGTGTGTGTTGCAGGAGTGCGGTGAGCATGGAGATGATGAAGCGCCAGAGACGCGATGCAGTCTCTGAGCGACGAATGATCAGACGCACCGCGAGCAGCAGTGTGGCCAGTGTGACCACACGCTGAAACATCTGCAGCCTACACCCAACAGAGTGACCACACGATGAAACGTCTGCAGCCTACACCCAACAGAGTGACCACATGATGAAACATCTGCAGCCTACACACAACAATGTGCCCACACGATGAAACATCTGCAGCCGAAACATAACAGTGCTATTATTAACGACATTATAAACAGAGCTAGGCCCAGCAAGATGAGAGGAGTGTCAAAGCGATAAGTTTTCTCTATACGACGCGCTCACACTCGCTCTGTTATTCAATAGATGTCTCTAAAGCTCGTCAACTTTGACGGGCTGCACTCACAAGTTATCTAATAGCAAGGGGGGTTACAGATCCACTCAGTGAGGGATGCTCAGAGAGAGAGGCTCAGAACGGGGGTTCAGCTCTGAAGGGTGTGGGGGCACAGATCCCCAGAGAGGGGTGTGGGGGGTACAGACCCACGCAACAGACGCCGCGCGTGGGGCAGAGTGCTGAGCCTTTGGTGCATGATGTGCTGTCTGATGCCGAGGCAGTAGTTCTCGATGTACGTGCCCCAGTGAATGGGGCGCACGTCAAAGTTGAACGTCTGCAGCACACAGCAACACGCTGGCTAACAGCTCACAGAACAGCTGCTGCGCCCTTCTACTTACACACTCACTGAACCGCTCCGTGAGAGATTTTTCTAACGGTTGACGTCAAACTCAAAGTACACTGATGGCTATATGGAGCAAGATAACTGCATCTAGTCACGCCAATTCAGTACCAATAACTGCATCTAGCCACGCCAGTTCAGAACCAATAAATGCATCTAGTCACGCTTATTTCAATAACTACTATAAGCACCAACAGTCTTGCAATGAGAGACATAGACTCTGCTGCAACTAGCCACTGCATCAATCACACAGTCACTCACCTCTGCACAATGGCAAGGCACTAGCAGCATTTGCTGCTGTTTAGTTCTCACTTCAATCTATCAGTCAGTCTGACCTGTTTGTCGTGTTCAGGGAGGGCGAGCGCTAGGCGGGCCATGTTGTCACCCGCCCACACCCAGTCGTGTGACGTGAAGTACTCCATCATGTGAGTCATCTTGCGCACCGACCGGTGAATGCGCAACATTCTGTGTGCAGCCAATAGCATCAACGGTCGTGGCTTAGAGAAAACAATACGAAGGGTTACGATCATGGATTATAGCCGAGAGCATCTATGCTTGTCATCAGGTTTTAGAGCCAACGAAAGATGTTTAGAGCGTACAATAAGGAGGGTTATGGTTAGGGTTTAGAACCAACAATATGGAGGGTTATGGTTAGAGCTAAGAGCCTACGATAAGAAGGGTTATGGTTAGGGTTTAGTGCAAACAATATATTGGGTCATGGTTGGGTTTAGAGCCTACGAAAAGGAGGGTTATGGTTAGGGTTTGGAGCCAATAAGAGAGGCCATTCAGTGCATGCAGGAGCATGTACCTGGGTCGCTTGCCGAGCAATCTGCGCATGAGATCGATGCCTGCCATGCGCAGATACACCTCTATGTAGATGGAATAGAGCGTCAGCACCCTGTACACACAGATAGACAGATAGACAGATAGAGGCACCCTGTAGACACATATAGAAGCACCATAAACACACAGATAGAACGTCAGCAGCCTGTAGAAAGAAAACGTTTTTTGCACACCAGACAGCCTAGCTAACCAAATATATGACAGACACAGAACAAAACATACAAATAAATAAACACAAACGGTAGTCCATACAAGGCGTTTCCTCAGACAGTCACACGGCACCATGCATCTCTTAAAATAGTATATTCTATCCGCATTCACTTTAAACAGTCCATGCTGTAAGAATAATCACAGAGCGCAATAATTGCCAGGGTGTAGTTCTACGCTCGTCAAACTGCTCTCACAGAGAACCTGTTGCTGGTGACGTAGCCCTTGGGGATCCACGCGTGGTTCTCTAGAGGATTTCTTCTGAATGACTCACTGCACTTTGACCCTGCAACACAACCAATCGGAATGAAACATTTAATGCTTAACCAATCACGCTTTCTATCCACTAGAAATCGGAATCAAATACTGAAACTGACTAATTTTTCTCAATCGCACAAAATTAAACTGATACCAGGACGCATGAGGGCTAGTCTAGAGTAAGATAGAGCAGCGAGCATAAAGATTACAAACATGGGGGACGGACGATGAATTCGGACAAGGATTTAGCTGCATATGCTATTGAGACCTTCTCAATGCTAGGCCTTGAGAAGATCTCAAGGCCTAGCATTAGGCTGGGTTTAGGATAACAGACCTAACCCCAGCCTTTAACTGGAGCTTAAGGACTGTCAACATAATCCCAACCCGTATCTAAGGTTGAAGTTATATACATAACCCAAACCCCTATCTAGGGTTGGGTTACTCATATAACCCAAATCACTATCTAGGTTGAGGTTATATATAGAACTCTATTTGCTACAAAGGCAGTAAAAAACATACAGACATCAGGTTCTATACATAACCCTAACCCTATCTAGGGTTCAGTTATAAATATACCGGGAACCCCAACCCATGTGTAGGGTGAGAGCGGCACAAACCAACAAAGTTCCAGTCAAGGTGAGGCGCGATGTGTCCACTCGTAAAGTTGTACACCGTCACTTCCTTCTTCTCTCTGCACAGACCATTGCTCGTATCTCTGCCTGTCTCTTTCTCTAAATAGAGCAATGTGTGGCATGACAACAGCATCCGCTACAACTGTTTCAACTGCTGTGAAAGTCACTTTCGGTCATTAATTTTTCAGAAATTTTCACTCATTTACTCTAAATGGATTTGCTATATACAGCACTCAGTTGTTGCACTGTAGCACTCTAACCCAATATTTGTTAGTATCAATGTACCGGACCATAACTGACAATTGAGTAGTGAGTGAGACTATAAATGATACCTCAGTGAGGCAGTGAGTGAGACTACAAGTGATACCTGAGTGTGGCAGTGCGCCAGGCCACAGCGATGAGAGCGTTGGCGACGAGATCAACAGGCACAAGGTCGGCCATCTTGCTGGGAGCTCCGTACATGGCCTGCAGCAGGCCTGACCCAATCTGTGCACAGGATCAGAGTTGAGGGTCAAGGTGTCAGGTCAGAGTTCAGAGGTCGTTCTGCTACAAGAGGGGTGACAACATAGAGGTAAGAGGTGAGAAAGGGGAGAGCCGAAGAGCAACTGACTGGAGAGGATGTGAGAGCGCTGATGACTTGTGCTCTGTATCTATCTACGTATGTATGTATGTAACAAGCTTCTCGAGGTGCATTGAGTTGAGTATGAAATGCAAGTCTGTGCATGAGTAGTCAATGGAAGAATGTTAGCAAGTGTCAGAGTTGTACTCACAGCAGTCAGCACGCCTGTGCAGCCATTGAGGTTGTCCACCCAGCCCTACATAGCAGCAAGGAGGCAATACAGTGCAATGACTTATTACAGATAGCATACTACTGGAATTGTACTGGTAGCATAGACTAAACTGATAGCATTGCCCTGCTACTATCAGCAGTAGCTAGATGGTTGACATGTTTATTGTTCAGACCATATGTCATTGCAATCATGGTATGCATACAATAATAATAATAATAATAATGGGCTTAGAGTCCGTTTCGGCATCTAGTGATGTCATCGGGGACCTCCCTTCGCCAT
>JAQIWG010005384.1:0-14610 GCA_034695025.1 Chamaedrilus cognettii | reverse complement strand
GCTTGAATCGTAGGTGCGGGAGAGGTGCAACAGACTACATACAGAAAGCGGATTTGAAAAAATGAGTTTTAAGCTTGAATCTAAAGGAGAAGTGGGACAAATATTATTATATAAATATTAATATATTTTGTGAAGTTAAATATTTTAATTTCTGTCAAAATTCCAACAACTAATAAGTAAATAGCAGTAACAAATATTTTCAAGTCAACTATGACATTGTACAGCAGTCTCTGAGCTATATCATACGGACATCAAAAGAAGCGGTGGACCGATCATACATACAAACGCCACCACAAATGTTTCTCATGTGGCATAAAACGTACAGAGTATATTGTTCAAGCATTAAAGCCAGAAACACTAATAATGCATTAACAAGTGCAAACTCAAAACGCGCACTTACGCATGCACACACACCATGAGACGTGTAACCGCGTGTGTTAAACCACGTGTGCTAATTCGCATGTGTGAGATATCATGTTTGCTCGACCGGGGTATTTTAGTCTCTCTTTTCAACAGCCTTGTCTACAGACGTTTGGCTAGGATTCAACGATCAATTCATTCTACTTCTAAAATCACTTTTTCAAAACTAACAAACTAGAACAATAGCAGAGAGAAGAACGATATATACAAGCACAGTTGCACTCTGTTAGCGGAGTAGAGTAGTTGCACTCTCTTATTGCACGGCTTCAATTTGTAAACTTAATCATAAGATTTAATAATATATAATAATAATAATAATCCCAATATATGGCAATAAAACAATCTTCGCTCACCGAAGCATAAATGCAAATTCTCGTAGAACTTTAAAAGAAAATCTTCATTTCTTGCGACAGCTTTCAGAAGACAGCATATTGCATCTATATTTTGGGAAAAATAAATTGGTGAAGGTAAAAATGCACACACTTCAAAATGACAACATCTTATAGAGGCCAAAATAAATCAGAACATATATGGGTACAAGTACGCTTCAATGCCTCCTGTCAATGCTGCCGTCGATCAGTTAGACTGGGGTTGGCAGTTCGCATCCACAACGCACTTCATCAATGAAAATTCACAAACCACAGAGCAATCAATATCGACATCTGTTTATCACGCGATAGTCTCAAGTCTCTCTCGTTCAGTCCCCACTAAGAAACAATACAATCCTAGCGCCTCCACACAATCAAGTTTAAGTTCCATGGCATGATAAAGAAATACAAAATAGCAGTGGAGTGCTATCGAGTAAAATATTAAAACATCAGCGTTATAAATAAGACTGTATTTGTCTATTTGAGATCTATACGAGGTCGATACGAGGTCTGCAGGACTAGCAGAGGTCGTTCATGTGAGAGTCAGTCGTCGAGCAGAGCGGACACGGCGTCCTTGACTGCGTGGTAGAGAATGTTCTTCACCTGTACACAACACCAGCGCTATCAACTAGAAAGGTTTACTGCGGATCATTACTGCCTACAAAGGTTACTTACTGCCTATGAAGGATCCCAGGCAGCGCAGCTTATAACAATCAACAGATGCCACGAGACAACATCTGCTTTTGTCATCGCATAAGGTAAAAAATAACTTAGAAACTAATGGTAAACTAAGCGTAGCAAAGGTTTCAGTAATACCTGCAGTTTGTCCTCGTGGTTGGAGTGTGTGTCCGCGAGGCGCCGGAACTCCTGCGTCAGCTGAAAGCAGGTGGAAAGGTTCTCCGGCGACACAAAGTCCTCCGCCGCCTTGATGCACGAGTGCAGGTTGCGCACCTGAGGGGCAGAGAACAGGGAACAGTGCGAGGCATGCTGGGAACACTGAAGAGAAACGTAGCACAGATGGGAACACTGGTGAGAAATGTAGCACAGATGGGAACACTGGTGAGAAATGTAGCACAGATGGGAACACTGGTGAGAAATGTAGCACAGATGGGAACACTGATGAGAAATGTAGCACAGCTGGGAACACTGGTGAGAAATGTAGCACAGCTGGGAACACTGGCAATCAACTTCAAATTTAATAATTGTCAAGAACATTTTTGTTCAATTAAAAATCTGCATTATGTGCTTATAAACTGCCCTCATCATCCTCACCACAAAACAACCGTGACTCGTTCACTTACTGGGCAAGATTTCTTTCAGCGTACAGAAACCTGTCAAATTGTGAAAACAACTTATTCCCAGTTCTTTGCCCAGCAACAATGTGCGAGTTCAGATCCGGTGTACGGTTAGCGTTTAGGGTTAGGTTTACCTGGTGCGGCGCCCCGGCTGGTATGAAGATGGCGTCCCCCAGACACTGGACGATGGTGTAGGGCTCCACCCCATGCTCGGCGCAGAGGCGCGCGCGCAGACCCTCGTCTAGGTACACACTCTGGTCGTGGATCGGGTCCGTGTCCGGCTCCACCGGCTCTCCGGCTTCACGTGCCACCTGAAGCCGGGGGGTAACCACAACTTAGAGATTAATCATAATTCAGAGATAAACCACAACTCAGAGATAAACCACAACTCAGAGATAAACCACAACTCAGAGATAAACCACAACCCTCTCCCTGATGGCGTTCTCGGATGCCACAACGGACCATAAACTCATTATCATAAATACACTATTATAATCCAGTCTCATAAACGACAACCAAGGAGGAACTACATACCAGAGACAGATGAAGCAGCATTAGCTCAGAATCCACACAGAAACAAATACCACAGACCTAGCCAAATGATAAAATCTAAATCTAAAAAATAAATATATAATTTCTGCGACCTTGTTGAGCAGTTGGCGTATGAGGTCAGCGTCGCGTGGGTCAAAGATGTGCCAGAGGGCGCCGGGGATCGCGCCCTCCCCCTGGACGCGCTGGAGGGTGAGGTCACAGCATCCCGCCTGCACCATGGATCGCAACGCACCTGCACACCCCACACACACCCAGCGCTACGAGATGGGACAAGGCTACAAACATGCGTCTTCAACTTTGATTAAATTATTATACGTGAATCAGTTCACGTTCAACCGAGAGTTATTTGAATGATCTCCGATCTAATCTATCACCATATTTATAAAACAATCAACAAATAGATTGGCAAAGTGCCCATCTATTTATGGAGTGCTCTATAAATATACCTGCCTCTGATTGGCTGTCCTTACCTGCCTGGTGATTGGCCGTGTCATCAGTGGGCACGCCCACGTAGAGGATGACATTGATCGCGTCGCTCATGTCGAGGTGGAGGTTGGTCGACCCCACGAGGGGGTGGAGCGCCGAGCCGTACGCGTTGTACATCTTTGGGCCGAGGTCAGGGCGCAGGAAGTAGGGTGGTAGGGAGGACGCGAGGTTCAACACCCCCTCGCGATGCGTGTACTCGGGCAGGGGCAGCGCCTGCAGCACGACCAGCTTGTTAAAGGGTGCGGGGGCAGGGCCTGCAGCATGTAGCAGTTCGGCGCATGGATCTAACTAGACTAATTCTGGAATATCCCTCGACATTCTGCAGTATACTGCTGAATATATCAATTTTCTTTTTTATCGCAGATTTAATGCCTCTGCCCTTAATCCGTTATTTCACAGCCATATAACTCTTGCATTCATGCAACTTACATGTGGAAAAAGCAACTAAACTAACTAGCTTATATCCAATCTTGCACACACCGTGTGCTACTTTATTTAGCATGCTGCCTGAACTTAATGTTTATTTATGCAATCAACAAGATACGCAAGATAAACCACTAGATATAAACCACCTGTATAAACCAAAAGATAAACCACTAGATATAAACGACCTGTATAAACCAAAAGATAAACCACTTAGATATAAACCACCTGTATAAACCAAAAGATAAACCACTTAGATATAAACCACCTGTATAAACCAAAAGATAAACGACTTGCATAAACCGCTTGTACAAAGCACTGATATAAAGCAGTAGTATAGACGATGGGCTAGACTTGCCTGCAGAAGGTCGTGGAAGCGAGACGGCATGACCTCACTGAAGTCGTGCTTGGGAGGCCAGTCCTTCAGTTTAAGGATCATCGGGTCCCCCCGCGCATCCCTCAGACGCGCCCCCATGCACTCAAAGCCCCCCCAGAACTCGGCCATCCTGTGCCCCTCCAGCACCGTGCCCTGTTGGTGCCACAAACCTAATTTCAGCTCACTTAACCCTAAAGTAACTATAGAGATAAAACTTACAGCCCTAACACATACTTCATTTAACTTTCGAGTTTTATTATTATTTATTAGTTTATTTAGAGTCTATTTTATTATTTGTCTTCACTTTTATTAAATTACTCTGATTCAATTACATTCTCCAAACCAAACAAACATACAACTCAAACACAACAATATAAGCTACGTACCAGCAAGCTACTGAACACTTTTTATTTTTACTCCACTTTTTTTGCAATCTAAACTAAAGCTCATGCTTTTCCAAAAGTATTTCATCCACAAATAAAAAGAAAATAATTCAATCCAGCTAAAAAACCTTAAAGTACCGCCTGTCTTATCATTGCAATTTACAGCCTATTATGCTAATTTATATCTTCAAAATCTATCCAGTTCAAAAAAAGTTCAATTAATAACGATCCAATCAATAAATATCAAATCAATTAAATTCAAGTAAGTGGTGCAGCTGTCGAGTCATGCTGACCTTGTTGGCGCAGTCGACAAGGTCATTCTCCAGATGTCCAAACTCTGCGCTGAAGGCCGCGGGGGTCCAGAGGTCAGCAGAGGTCAGCGCCCTGTGACAGTTGGACACCAGCACCGGCTGCGCGCGTGTCCACTGGCGCCGGAACAGAGCTGCGTTGTGAGAGCCGGCCGGCTCTGTGAGCAGCAGCAGCCGGCCTGAGTCGAGCCAGGCGTGAGGGGTGTGAGGGTAGAGGGCGCGAGTCTCTGATAGGCTGCTGCGTGAGATCCTCCCTCCCATTGGATGCCCTCCCAGCCTATCAGAGCCATCCTTGCTGCCGATTAGTCGAGGATTAATTCCTAGTGCGTAGTTGGTGATAAAATCAGAGCTGCTTGGTTTGTTGCAGACACTGGACTTAAGAGGATTGTTGTATGCTTCAGCCATGAGCCACGAGTCATCAGCACCCCCCTCACACTTAACCAGTCGACCCTTCTCATTGGTCACCACACTCGTCCAATCACTGCCTGAGGACACCGGCAGTGTCTCACTACTCAGCACGGCAGACAGTGTTAAGTGGAAACCATCGGATATACTTTTGTTATACCGCATTGCTTCTTCACTCACAGCGTTATCAAGATGTCCTAGCGCATTAGGAAGCTCGCGTTTGATTGGCTTACAATCCGACCAATCATCTTTCAGCGCACAGTTGCTATCTATCGTCCGCGTTGTCCGTGAGTTAGGACCTAGACCCTCAGTGCAGAGCCTCTGTGTTAGGGCATCAAGGGCGCTATCACAGTCCACAGCCTGCGTGTCACGCTGGTTGACTGTGGTGTCATGTGACACATGACCGGTGTCATGCATGTCAGCGACTGAAGCGTTCAGCTTGCTGAAGCAGAAAGCGCCGACTGCATTCACTTCTACCCCACCAATCACAGCACAGTTTGAACGACTCGCTGTAGAGTCAGCATCCAATCGCGTCGTCTCGCGGTGCAGTGATAAGGTCAGATCACAAGCCAGCGTGGAATCAGGTCGAGTCAAATCAGGGTTGAATGGATTGACTGCAGCGTCTGGCTGTGTGAGGGAGCTGTGAGGGTCGAGTGAGTGGAGGGTGCTGCCCCTCCGGGCCCCTCCCTGCCCCCCTCTCTGCACCCCCTGGCCCCCTTCCTGCCCCCGCAGGTTCCCGTCACACGTGCACGCCTCCCCAATGCCGTGTCTGTCGCGCACACGGTGCATGGCGGAGCACAGGGCCCAGAGCGCTGCGCACAACACACAACATAACATCAACACAAGCCTACCACCAATTGTTAAAAAGTAATGAACATAACTACAAATAGAATAATAGAACAATTGAATGCAAGTTTCGCAACCAAAATTGACTTGCCAGGTTTAACTCCATTCAGATTAGATTAATTACTTGGCAAGGCACGGCAGTAACTCACCGTCGCTGGGAATGACCTGGGTCATGATGAGGGCCTGAGGGCTGTGACCCCTGCGTCCCCTCCCCGCTGTGCACCCACTCCACTTGCGCAGGGCTGCTGGCGCCCCCTCGCCTCCCCCATCAGCCCCCACTGTCCCCTGGTCACACTCTTCTCCCCCCTCACGTTTAATTTGCATCGTTCGGCCACCTAATGAAGCCCGGGCTCCCTTTGTCCTGCAACCAACCACCCCCCCCCTCTTCTCTCCCCCTCTATTACTTTCAATCCGTAAAATTTTGTAATTTTTTCTCCCTTGAGGGGCTTTCATCCCCCCCTTAGCCCCCCTGCTACTCCGTTCTTCATCAGAGCACCCAGAGCCAGTGCTGACCTTCTCTCCTGACATCCGGGGGGCGCACGACCCCTCCAGGGTAAGTGGGGGAGGCAGGGCCTGACTGTAGCAGTCGAGACAGACGACGTATCCACAACGCGCACACGTCCAGTGGAGATTGAAGAGTGTGGTGGAGCAAACGTCACACATCTCCCGCACGCCCTGCAGGGGGCGCTTCCACACCAACTCTACACACACACACACACACACATCTCCCTCACACTCTGCAGGGGGCGCTTCCACACCAACTCTACACACACACACATCGACCTTGAGTTTACACTCAGTATTGGAGTTGAAGTCAAGCATCAGCATTGAAGTTGAAGTCAAGATTCAAGTAATCAAGTAATCAAGTCAAGATTCAGTAATGCAGTTGAAACTGTTTATTGCTGTCTGAAATTATTTGAATTATGCGGCGCCTAGTACTGCCATAGACTAGTTACAGCGCTGTAGCTAATTAGTATCATTATTGTACATCTTACCAGCGCAGTCGCCCCAGGTCATGGCGCCCTCCTCCTGCGCCACGAGACGACAGAAGCGCTCGCCGATGTTACCCAGGATGTACGCCGCAGTGTCCCTCCCCATGCCCCCCTCCCTGCCCTCCCCGATGCTCCTTCTGACCCCCCCGGTGCCCCGGCGGGGCATCCAGAGGGCGATATCGTCGTGGTCAGAGTCGGAAGGGCGTGCAAACCCCGCGGAGATGACAGGGATGGCCCCCTCACCCCCCACATCCACCCTCGTGTCAAGGGCAAGGCGACGAAACGCCTGCACACAGCCATGGAGTGAGAAACTGACAGTAAAGTAAATATATAACCAATGTTTCAGTTAGAAAGGTTGGTTGTACTGAAAAGCAGAATGAAACTATACATAAGTTACAGAATAATTTATATAATTAAATCATTAAAAAATAACCTGTCTAGAAAGAGTTTGATCGACGAGAAATAGTGAGAAAAGAATGAACTGCTGCTGCCATCTAGCCTCATCATGAGAGCTTGGTAGCAACAGAAGTATCAATAATAACAGCATCATGCGATCATGACGCAATAATTAAATAAAAACACACACACACAGTGACACAGGCACACATACCAGTCACATACACATACAGACAAGAATCAGACCTGGAAGCGACAGACAGCAGTGCGCCGCTCTGCTTCACTCAGTGCGGAGACACACTCCCTGCAGCGCTCCAGGGACTCGTCCAGCTCCCAGCAGGGTGCGTCCTGCACCCACGACTGACCCTCCACCCCCCTCCCATCCTCTCCCTTGACACCCTCAAGACCCTCGGGACCCTCCATGGGACTCTGGGGACCCTTTGTGGGACCCTGGAGATCCATTGCGGTACCCTGGAGACGATCGGGTGGAAGGGAAGCGTGGTGCTGGGTGTGGTTGATGCGCTTGGAGGCGAGGACCTCTGAGGGCGAGCCTTCAGCATAGTGTACAGAGCTCTGTGCGCGTATTGCTGCTGATGTATAGGATACGTCGTGTATGGGTTACGCGTATAGGATATGTGTAATTGTGTATAGGATGTGGTGTATAGGATGCACAACAAACCAGTCAAACCTCAGGACCAATCAAACAACAGTTCCATGCTCAAACAACAGCTCCATGCTCAAACAACAGCTCCATGCTTACTTTAGTTGCCTATATACGAGCAATGACAAGCATAGGGGGGCATCTGGGCTGCATAACAACTCCATTTATTCGTGGTAACTGCATAGATATGCATACAGTGGACAGGGATAGAGATCTCTACAAGCGTAGCAGGCTAGTGAGCGCCTACGTGTGTCACAGGTTGCACTCCGTCGCGCCAGCTTCTGCTCACAGTCAAACACTGCCGACCTTCCACCGACCCCCTTGACCTCTGAACCCCCCGCTGACCTCTCTGACTTCACCTCCTCCGTCCGGCAGATCGGGCGCTGAAATATCCCCTTGTCTGCTACCTGGCAATGACAGCCAATCAGAATCAAGATAGAGATAGGCCATACCATAAGCTGAAAGAACCAGATAAAGTTTAATCACAAGAGGGCATCAGATAATTACACTTGTTTAGCATCACAGACACACTGCATGAGCTGGGTAACACTGATTTCAAAATCAGACAGTGACAAATCACACGCAAGAAGTTTTAAATAACACAAAACAAAGCGCACATCTGCAGCCCACCCAGTGTCTATTCTTGGTTCAAAATTAAATCTGTCAAAAGATTTATTGCATCGTCAGGTCTTTTTTAGTAATCAAATCAACCCTGCATCTTCTGGCGCACTGGAATAAATTAAACGAGGCTCAATTTTTTATCTTTCCATCACCACTGAATTCAATTGAACTTCTCGAGACAAAAGATTAATACAAAATTCCGCAACTCACCACGGCAGCGCGCAGTGCGAGACCCCTCTGCAGCCTTCCTCCCCCCACACCTGCCCCCCCCTCACTCACCACCTGCACCCTGCCCTGCTTCAATGCCCCTTTCTCTGCTGGTGCCCTGCCCACCCCCACAGCTCTATTGCCACCCCTCGAGGGGGTCTCGCCCAAACGCCCCCGGCCGCCCCTGCTGTCCTTGGACAGAGGGCGTCCCTTGGCGCCACGCTGAAATACTTCGTGTGATACGCTGTCTTTGCGTCGCTCCTTAGACGCCACACTCCTCCGTCTAGGGATCAACTCCACTCCCTGCCTTAGCAAATCATACGACCGCCTGCTGCTCTCACCTCTTCGCTCACCTGCACCCTGTGTTCGTTCGAGATGAACACTTTGTCGATCAGTCGCACAGCGCTTATGTTTAATAGCATCACATCCACTCTTCATCGTGGCACTCCGCCGCTTCACTGCATCCACTTTGCGCCGCCGCTGCACCCTCTGCCGCATCCCATTCAATCCCCGCCCCACACCCTTAGCCCTACCCGTTCCCTTCAGGGCAGGACCCCCTCGCCTGGCAGGGCATCCGCTACTTCGATCATCAGCCTCGCCCCGCGCATCCATTGACTCTGGGGAGGCAGGGCGGGGACTGAGCCCCTTTGCAATCCTCACGTCCCCCCCCAAGCACAGTTTGTTCCAGCGCCGCTCCACCTCCCCCCTGCGCTGCAGTTTGAGAAGAAGCTCCTCCCTCTCTTGTGATGACGGGCGGACTGTGCACGCAGGGACCATCTCAAAGGGCTCCTCTGACTCGGGGACCATATCAAAGGGCTCGTCTTGATCTATGTCAGTCTGAGAGGGGGGTCTGGAGGATGAGAGGGAGCCAGTGATGCAGGCAGCAGGGGCGGAGATGTGGGGTGGGGGATCAATCTCGAGATCATCCATAGACGTGACACAGAGGGGGCTGCAATCCAGGGCGGCGTGTCGCCTAGCAGCCCTGCGTGTCAGCCTCACAGCAGCTGTGAGCAAGGGCCCAGGTCTAGGGACGACCCTTGGATGCGGGCCCTCATGCATGATTGGCAGGCTAGATCTAGAGACGGCCCTCGGGGGTGAGTTTTCAGGTGTGATTGGCTGCTCAGGCCTAGGGCTGGTCCTCCAGGGCGGACCTTCAAATCTAATTTGTAGTCGATTTGAAGAAGCGGTGGTTGGACTGGAGACCAGAGGCGACGCTGACTGCAAACCATTGGAACCACGTGGCAGCTTGCCTAGCCTCTGCTGCGCTTTCTGCTGCGCTTTCTGTTGCGCCTTCTGCTGCTGCTGAAGCAGCTCCTGCAGCTGCTGCTGCTGCCGCTGTCTTTGTATGAAGCGCTGGAAGATGCCTTCAAACGGTTTTTTTTCGGACTCTTTCCCGTCATTGGGCTGTAGCATGGCCGACAGGTCCCCGCTGGGGTCAGAGAGGCCCCCTCTGGGGTCAGACAGATCCCCTTTGGAATCAGAGAAGCCCCCTCTAAGGTCAGAGCGGCCCGCTCGCTTTCTCTCAACAGGTCCGTGTGTATTCTCAGCGCTGCGCTTGTTCACCCCCCCCACCCCCACATCTTCACATGCAGCAAAAGGTGACGGTCTCCCCCCGCGCACAATCAGGGGGGGCTCTTCATCCTCGAGACAATGGGTAGCGTGGGGGTGATGCGCGGGGTGATTCGGGATCGCAGGGGCGCAGGGCCTGGGTCGAATGGACGTCGTGTCAACACCCTTGAGGATACGCGCAAACACTCCGGCTGACCTTGTGAACTGGGCCTCAGTGCTGCGCGCCCACTCGGGCGTGACTGAAGGGTGCTGGACATGGTCTACCGGCGCCAGGCTATTGGATGCGTCACGGTACGCAGGTGTTATAGACTTAGATATGTCACCATTCACTGTTGCCGGAGAAATGTTGGTGCTCTTAGAAACTTTAGGCTTCATTTTGATAGCACTTGACCCTGATGCCAAAGCCTTAAACAAGTCCTGATTCACAGGTCTACGCACCATTATCGGTACCTCAGATGCTTTCACTCGCACGGGCGCCACTGTCACAATTCCAAGACTGTCATGCTCCATTGAATCCTCTGCTGAGTCACGGTTCACTGCTTCAGCTACAGCATCCGCTCCCTCACAGCTCGGCCAAGTTGCCGCCATTGTCTCTATTCCATCGCAGCTGAGTGAATTCCATGACTCAGACTTGGACAAGTTGGTGCTGTATGCGTCACGGTTGACTGGCGCCGATGCCATTGCTGCGTCATTCCTCAGTGACTCTGTCATAACAGCCCCTCCGCCGTCACGCCTGACCAATGTCTTGGTATCGTCACGGTCCACTGCTTCCACAGTCTCGATCTCATCGAGTATGATGACAGGGTCCTCATCTAGCAGATATGCAGGGGTGTCATCTGGCACATAGGAAGGGGTGTCATCTGGCACATAGGAGGGGGTGTCATCTGGCACAAAGGAGGGGGTGCCATATGGTACGATGGAGGTGTCATTGTCAATTAAATCATTGTTACCACTGACTGTCCATCGCTGAACTTTTTCCTCTGTGGCGCAGATCACCGGCGACAGGCCCCTGGGGGCAGGAGTGGGGAGTGCGTGACGCCCCCCGCGCCCCCCCGGCGACTTAAGGTAGATAATCGTGCTTTGAGCTTTCGCTGTGGGAGGGAGCTGTCCCCTCTTCTGAATCACCTGGCCCCCCATTGATACATGCTCCAACACCGCCACCCCCTCCTGCATAGCGACCCGTTTGTGGGGAGTCGTAGCAGGCGTGCCCCCTTCATCGATGTCAATGGCGGTGTCGGGGGTCGCGCCATCCTTCACATAGGCCAAGGAAATGTGACCACATCTGATGTCCACCCTGCACGCAGCATGGGTCGTGTGATCACTTACGTGGCCCCTCGCGCGCCTCCCTACTGGGCCTCCAGCGTTACTCCTCTTGTACTTCCCAGCCTGCCCCCCCGGGCTGTCCAAGAATTCTTCATCTGAATCAACATTAATTGTCAATGGCTGACGAAGCGCGAGCGGACCGAGCAGCGGGCTGGGTCCCTGGTGTGTTGATTGAGGATTTAGGAAGAATCTGGCCCCCTTGTGGGTTGGTTGAAGGCAGGGGGAGGGTCTGGCTCCCTTAGGGGGTTGAAGACCAAGGAAGGGTCTGGCTTCCTTGTGAGTTGATTGAGGGCCGAGAGAGAGTCTGGTTTCCTTGTGGGCTGATACAGGGCCGGGAGAGGGGCTGGACCACTTGGAGATTGGATGAGAATTTAGGAAGGATCTGGTGCCGTTGTAGTCTGATTGAGAGCCGGAAGCGAGGCTGGCACCATTAAGGGCAGTTCGAGGGCCGGTGGAGTGGATGGGTCCCCCGAGCGTCACGTCAGCGAGCTGACATCGACTGTTCAACGGATGCATGTGGTCGACAGGTGCTGCACTTAATCGACGATTTCAAATTATTGCTCACGCAACTGCAAGTTAGCAACGGATAATAACCGAATAATATAAGCGTATCAGTAAAACGTTACTATCGGTACATGAGCACGCCCACTATCACGCAGTCACTCGCATCGAAATTAGGATGCAACAGAGAAGAATATCAAAAAACATTTAAATAATTTTCGTACGAAAATAATTTATTTACCTTCAATAAATGGCGCACCTGGTAACAGATTAGACCTGTGTTACCACATTAAACTCTAATCCTGACCCTAACCCTAACTCTAACTAAGCCCTAGCCCTAACCCTAACCATAACCCTAACTTAACCCCAATCCTAACCCTAACCCTAACTTAGCCATAACCCTAATCTAGCCCTAATCTAACCCTAACCCTAACCGTTTGGCGGTTATTCATTTTGTCTGTTAATCCATTGTCCCGTTACCACCGTGATCATAATAGTAAGAAATACTTGTTAGGTCTTATATCGATGCCATCGCTGTGTAGTCGTGATTCATTCACATAATTATATAATAACAATAATTTCATATTGTTCACTGCTCCCCCCTCCCCCAAAGCAGGTCAATTTTCAGTATCCTTCATCATTGAATTATAAGAGCATTTCTTCCTATATTTTCCCCGCAAACCTTGCTAAAGCATAGGCCTAGCCAACTTTATTGCATTATGCTGCTGTTATGCGCCTACATGTAAGTAAGGCTGCGCGGCGCCCTGTCTGCCTGCTTAGGCTACCCGCATGTCTGTCCGTCTGTTTACCCGCGTGCCTGTCCGCCTGCTTCCTTCTAGCAGGCTCCCATTTCTCGGCTCTGATTCTATTGGACGTGTTTGAATTGAGAAGTCAGCGGACAAATTGAATCCTGCGCTCGGTGCAGTGCTGTCGGACAACCTGGCGAGGGGCGTGGAGGGCGCGCACAGGGGCTCTTGAAGAGCTGAGCGGCGAGCAGGGGGGAGGGGGGGTCTGAGCGGACGTGATTGAGCGGCCGCGACTACTGCAGCCGTCAAGGGAAGTGTCGCCCCCACAGCCTACATCAGGACTCTCATACGCCTATATTGAGGTGAGGTCAGCATTTTTTTAGAACCGTCAGAAAGGTTGAGAAATTTCGCCGGGGTGCCAGGTGCTTGTGGAGGAGGTGGGGGGTGAAAATTTTTTCCTTTGCGGGTACTAATCGCGTGCGAGGGGAGGGGGGAACTGTGAGAGACTTCAGAAAGCTTACTAACCTATGTGAAAATCGATGTATCTTCTTTTCTTTCGTCAATCGCCACTTCGTCACACTCATTAAAATATATAGGGATCGACTTGAGAGATTCTGATATAGGGGACTGGGGAGGGTGGAAAAAGAACAAACCTTGGTGATTGAATGTCTGAAAACTCAGTGCAAAAAGTATTTCTACCTCGCCCTTTCCCCTCGTACAGCCCCCCCCACCCGCAACCCCCCTCCCCTCACCCGCGATCCCCCCCCCTCCGGTCCGGTGCGTCCGGATCCTGCGAGAGCAGTGCGCATGACGACCGAGAGGCGAGGTAACCGGATATGGAAATCCTCGCCGCGCACTCCCGAGATTTCCCCCTCGCCCCTCCCCCTTGTCGCCCCCCCTCGCCCCTCCCTCTTGTCGCCCCCTCCCCTCTCCACGCGGTGCTAGAGCGGGGAGTTCCATGTTCCCCGCGCCCTCTCTCACCCCCTAACTCAGTCGCTGCTATACCATGCATTATCACCGGCCCTCTCTTTTTCTCCAACCCATCCTGCCTCGATCTCTTAAATATCGCTGTGTCTTCGTGAAGGAGGCCTAAGTGTTCATTCGTGCGACGAGAATTATGATCGTCTGTGTATTATAAACGTAGAATGTGGTTTTGCCGCTTTCTCCTCAATGGAATGTCAATGCCTTCAAACTTGCTTCTAAGAGCCCGTGAAAGTCTCATTTTGAGAAATTCAGTTTAATGCAGAAACCTTTTAATCTTGCTGGTTAATTGGTTGCGGCCATGCAGCCATGAATGCAGCCAGCCTGTGCGAACTGACTGACTATCCAGGGGTGTAGTCGAGGGTATACGCGGGTATACGGCGTATACCCACCTCAAAAAACCTGTAATTATCGTATAGCCACCTCTTTACAGGAAAAAACGCAGGTATACGCTTTGTAACCCACGGTATACGTTAATCAACAGTTCAACACGCCTGCACGTAAAATTCTGCGTCGCATTCTATTCTGTTGCTGGTTGTAGCGTAAGATCAAACTATACACGCCACAGCCGCAGCTGCTGCAGCAGCTGTACGACAAATTATATATAGGCTACATTATACCTAGTATAACTAGTATAACTAGTATAACTAGTATAACTATTATACCTAGTATAACGGAAGGGGCTTCGCGCCTTCGGCGCTCGCAATGACACCCCTTACCATCAGTTTCTCTAATCGGCCACTGATCCAGG
>JAQIWG010005383.1:0-14611 GCA_034695025.1 Chamaedrilus cognettii | reverse complement strand
CTGAACTAATCATCACTGGCGATCTTAACATCCACTGCGACCAACCCAATGATCCGTCTGTTTCCCCTTTTCTCGACTTTTTGACTCCTTCGGCTTAAAACAGCACATTTCATTTCCTACTCATGACTGTGGACACACCCTAGACCTCATTGTCACCTGCTCTACATCGACCATTGTCTCATCTTCTACTTCTGTCTTCACATCTATTTCAGATCATCTTCTCATTCTATCAACACTCGCTATCCCTACCAAATTACGTCCAGCACGTATAACCAAAACAACCCGATCCATTAACGAAATTGACGCTAAACTATTTTCCAGGGATGTTTTTGCATCGGTCCTTTATACCTCACCTGCTGCTACCCTCAGTGCCGACCTTCAACAATTCTCTATCACTCTCTCGGCTCTTATTGATAAACATGCTCCATCTAGAACCTCTTTCTGCTCATCGCACGCTTCAAAACCTTTTATCACTCCTGAAATCCGTCTTCGAAAAATTCAAGCATTCCAAACTTGAATCAATATATCGTCGATCAAGATCCAAAACAGATGAAAATAATTTCAAAAATCAAGCCCGTATTGTAGCCTAACTCATCACTGCCTCTCGCCGCTCTTACTGTCGCACACTAATATCTTTCTGTAGCCAACAACCGCGATAACTTTGGAGCGCACTAAATAACCTCCTTTGGCGTAAGGCCCCGCCCACATTTCCTAACACAATGTCACCCAATCTATTAGCCACCTCCTTTCTCCAGTTCTTTAACGATAAAGTAACAAAACTTTGTTCTCTTCTTCCTTTGCCGGCCTCAGTTCCATCTCACGTTCTTCATCCACCCCCTCCATCCACCCTGCCCCCGCTTCTGAAATTCATACCCGCCTCGTCTGAGGAAGTTAAACTTGCCATCTCTCCTCCTCAAACGCAGCCTGCTCACTGGATGCCATACCTACCAAGCTCATCAAATCCTGCCTTGATTCTTTGCTCATTTCCATCACCACCATTATCAATCTGTCTCTCTCCAAAGGCATTTTTCTACAGCCTTTCAAATCTGCTCTAGTCAAACCGCTTCTGAAAAAATTCTCTCTTCCTCGTGATGACCTGGCTAGCTATCGTCCCATCCTAAATTTAAACTTTATATCAAAAATTCTTGAACGAATCATTCACAATCGCATTTCCAGCCACCTGCAATCTTTCCCATCCATTTTTCCTTTTTAATCAGCGTATAGAAAATTTTACTCCGCTGAAACTGCCCTCCTTCGTATCCAAAACGACCTGCTGATAGCCATGAATGAACAAAAAGTATCTGCATTTATTCTACTTGATCTTTCTGCGGCTTTTGACACCACGGACCATAATATTCTACTCACTAGACTTGAATCGACGTTTGGCATCGGTGGGTCGGCTTTTGATCTTCTCACCTCCTACCTTGTCGACAGAACCCAGTCTGTATCGATTGACTCCCAATCCATGCGTCCATCTTCTATGTTAACCGGTGTCCATCAAGGTTTTGTACTTGGTCACCTACTCTTTTCTCTGTACACCACTCCGCTTAGCTATATCTTTTCTAAGTCACAAGTTTCTTTTCATCTTTACGCTGATGGCACCCAACTTTACATATCATTTTCCAGTTCCGATCCGTTTGATAGCCTCTCGACTCTTTCATCCACACTTGATTCTGTGCACACCTGGCTCACTTCTAATTGTCTCTCGGTCAACCCATCAAAAACAGAATATCTCATCATTGGCACTCGCCAGCAATGTGCAAAACTTTGGTATCATCAATAGTATTTTATGGAACCTCTCTTGCTCCCACTGACTCCGCACGAAATCTTGGTGTCGTTTTTAAACCTGATCTTTCAATGAAAAAACATTTTTCTTCTGTCTGTCAAACCTCGTTTTACCATATACGCCAGTTAAGCCAGATCCGTTCCGTATTCGACACCAGCTCTGCAATAGTCCTTACTAATTCGCTGGTCACCTCTAAGCTTGATTACTGCAACTCAGGTCTTAATAGTCTCCCAGCATT
This sequence comes from Chamaedrilus cognettii, assembly GCA_034695025.1. Classification (NCBI taxonomy): domain Eukaryota; kingdom Metazoa; phylum Annelida; class Clitellata; order Enchytraeida; family Enchytraeidae; genus Chamaedrilus; species Chamaedrilus cognettii. The sequence goes on along the minus strand of JAQIWG010005383.1, from coordinate 12,587 downwards.
CTCTTTAAACTGACTTGAAAAGATCCAAAATTCTCTAGCACGTGTGGTAGTTCCATTGGTCAGACGTCATCACCATATTTCTCCTACATTGAAACATCTGCACTGGCTTCCGATTTCTAAACGCATCGAATTCAAAATTGCCTCCATCACGTTCAAAACTCCTCAAAATCACCAGCCTGCGTACCTTTATCAACTACTCACCCCCTACGTTCCGTCTAGAAACCTTCGCTCAGCTGACAAACACCTCCTTGCAGTTCCCAGAATACTGTCTGCCAATGGCCGTCGCGCTTTTGTGTTTTCTGCACCCACTCTTTGGAACTCCCTCCCACTTTCTTTGCGTTTATGCACAACTCTGTCTACCTTCCTCTCTGGTTTGAAGACCCACCTTTTTCCTCCGTAATTATTAACCTTACCGGCTGCCAAACGGATAACTGACCCGGCCTACCGACATGACTTTCCCTCTTGGCCTTGGTGTCTATCTCATGCCTGGGTGGACTAGGGATGATGCCAGTGTTGCCGAGAGGGCGTCCCCGATATGGTCGCCAGATTATGAAGCGGACGAAAAAGCCATTATTATTATTATTATTAGGTTCGTGCTTGACCTTCTCAAGGTCAGGGCTTGAACTTCTCATGGTCAATCTTTAGTCCTCTTCAGCACGTCTTAGATTGCATAAATTGTCTTGCTGCGACTTTACTGTGTTATTGTTAAGGGGAATGGGAGAAGATCAGACCCTCTGCATTCCTGCTGAAATGCAGAGGGTCGTTCTTCTTTCATACAGACCAGCTCGGTGTGTGTGGTGCAGGAGGGTCTGACCCCCTTCATGCATGCCAGCTCAGTGTATATGTGTGGTGAGGGAATGCAGAAGGTCCGACTCTTTTTAGAACGGCAAGCTCAGTGTCTGTGTGTGGAACTGGGGAGTTTGACCTTATTCATGCAGGCCAGCTCAGTATGTGTGTGCGTGGTGAGTCTGACCGCTTTCATGCAGGCCAGCTAGCTGTGTGTCTGGTGAGTGTCTGACCCCTTTCATGCAGGCCCCCTCAGTGTGTGTGTGTGGTGCAGGAATGCGGAGGGTCTGACCCCCTTCATGCAGGCCATCGCGCAACGCGCCTACCCCGCCGCACTCTTCCTCCTCGACACGGCGCGACGCATTGCGACTCGCGACACAGTGCGCTCGTCGGACCACCGGGGGGGCGAGGTGGACCGCCCCCTCCTCATGACTATGCTCTACCCCTCGGGGTCCGGCCTCGACAACTCGCCCCTCCACCTGCTCTGCTCCAACGACCTCTGCAGCTTTACCTGGACGGGCGACGAGCACATCAACCAGGTGAGTAGAGCTGTGAATGGATGAGTGGAGCAATCAGCAGGTGAGTGGAGCTGTCAACAGATGAGTGGCGCAATCAACAGGTGTGAGTAGTGCAATCAATTGGTGTGTGGCTCAAGCAATAAGTGAGTAGTGCAATCAATAGGTGGGTGGCGCAGGCAACATGTGAGTGGGGCAATCAACAGGTGAGTGGCGCAATCAACAGGTGAGTGGCGCAATCAAGATGTAATCAGAACATATTTGAGTGCTGCATGTATAGCCTGGCAGTTGTGAGTAGGGCATACTTCAGTATCACGTGTGTGGCGTAGTGTGTAGGACATATTTGAGTGTCACGCATGGTGTGTGTGTGTAGGACATAGTTGGGTGTCACACGTGTGGCATGGTGTGTGTGTAGGACATATTTGAGTGTCGCACGTGCGGCCTGGTGGGGTCGCTGTGCTGCTGCACGGAGTGTGCGCGCGTCTGCCACAAGGGTCATGACTGCAAGTAAGCACGTGATGCTTTATTGCTCCCTAAAAAACTAAATCATTGAAATCTATGCTTCGGTGCTAGTGTATAATAAGATACGGAGTATCAAACTGACTCCATATGCTTCAGCCCTAGTGTTTAATAGGATACTGGCAGTTTCAAAACAACAATCAACAATTAATTTTTGAATAAATATTCTAACATTATTGTAGTGGGCAGAGAGTGATGCTTGTTTTTTGGGTAAAAATTCACGTCCGCAAGATTTTAATAGTTTTTGAGTTAAGGAAATCATCTGAATCGCACGCTACAAGTTTGCAAGAATTACTATCTGCTCAGGGATAAAAATAGCTTCGAATCGTTAAGCAAGTCATTCGCATGAATGGTTCATAGAGAATCTCCAATGATTGATTGATCGCTCATTTAGACCAAACATTGCATGGTGACGACATGAAAGATTTGTTCAATCTTGAAAACCCACTTAAATTGCCTGTGAAATGGCATGCAAAAGTAACTTTGTAGGCCTGTTCCGACGAGGTACTGATGGAAATAATGACACTTTATTTTGAATGATGTTGTTAAGACTAAACTTCTCATTCATCGCGGGTGCTATTTGCTAGCAAATGGGTTGGTCACATTGTGTCAAATTTTTACCGGAATGGTTCAAATGTTTGTATTTGTCAAGGATGACACTTTTTTATTTGTAATTTGATTAAGTTGTTAACGTGTTGTGTGCTCAGCCGTATGTTGTGATATGTTGTGATTCTGTATGTAATACCAAGTCTGTGTGTGTGCTCAGTCTGTGTGGTGCTCGATCTATGTAAGTTTGTAATGTGATCACTCTGAGTCCGTGTGGTGGTAAGTCTGTGTGATGCTAAGTCTGCATGGTGCTCAGTCCATGTGAAGCTCAGTGTGTGTGTGGTGCTTCACCTGAATGTGGTGCTTGATCTATGTTTGGTTCTCAATCTAATGTGGTTCTCAATCTATATGTGGTGCTCAATCTGTGTGGTGCTGCAGACTCAAGAAGACGTCCCCGACGGCGTACTGTGACTGTTGGGAGAAGTGTAAGTGTCGCTCGCTCATCGCAGGCAACCAGTCGGCACGCTTTGAGTTGCTCAACCGCTTACTGCTCGATACCGACCTAGTCAAACTGCCAAACTCTCGGTGCGTACGCCCTCAAAGTCTCTGCCCCACTCACATTGTGTGTCCCTTCTGTGCCCCTCTACTCACAGTGCGTGTCCCCTCCGGGTCTCTGTCAAACTCTCTGTGCATTCCCCTCCTCAGTTCTTGCCAAACTCTCGGTGCTGCGTGTGTGTTCACTGTTCAGCAAGGAGAATACCCAGCTGCAGTGTGTGCTGTGTGTGTGTGTGCAGCAAGGGGAACATCCTGCTGCAGTATGTGCTGTGTGAGTGTACAGCAAGGAGAGCCCCCTGCTGCAGTGTGTGCTGCGTGTGTGTGTAGCAAGGAGAACCCCCCTCTGCTGCAGTGTGTGCTGCATGTGTGTGCAGCAAGGAGAACACCCAGCTGCAGAGTGTTCTGCGTGTGTGTGCTGCGTATGTGTGCAGCAAAGAGAACATTCTGCTGCAGTGTGTGCTGTGTGTGTGTGCAGCAAGGAGAACATCCTGCTCTTCCTGCTCCAGACAGTCGGTCGTCAGATGGTGGAGCAGCGGCAGTACCGCCCGGCGCGCTCTCGTGCTACCAACCCTGCCGCACAGCGCAAGCCTGTCCTCTCTGACCTTGGTCAGTCCTCTCTGACCTTGGTCTGTCCTCTCCGACCTTGGTCTGTCCTCTCCGACCTCAGTCTGTTCTCTCTGACCTTGGTCTGTCCTCTCCGATCTCAGTCTGTTCTCTCTGACCTCGGTCTGACTTCTCTGACCACGGTCTGACCTCTCTGACCTCAGTCTGACTTCTCTGACTATGGTCTGACCTCTCTGACCTTGATCTGACTTCTCTGACTATGGTCTGACCTCTCTGACCTCACTCAGTTCTCTCTAATCTTGGTCAGAGCTAGAACTCTCTCATTGTGATGTATAGGGGACTGGAGTAAGTGCTAAATAGTATATTTGTTCTGACGTTTTTGGTGACATATTGGTTTTTTTCTTGTGGTACATGTGGTTCAGAACAGGAAATGTCTGTAGTTGGTCGAGAGCCGGAGAGCATGTGATTGGTTGAGAGCCGGAGATGCTTGCGATTGATTGAGAGCCGGAGATGCTTGTGATTGGTTGAGAGCCGGAGTTGTTTGTGATTGGCTCAGAGCCGGAGATGCCGGAGCACAATCTGGAGCCGCCTCGCTTCAGTCGCCGGGCGCTGGAGAGGATCCTGAGTGACTGGACGGCGGTCAAGGCTATGCTGCTGACTGGGTACAAGGACCATCGCCTGACTAGGTGATTGGACAGGACTGGAAGTGGCGGACAGTCAGGACTGAGTGGATAGGACTGTGAGTGGACAGGACTGTGAGTGGACAGGAGTGTGAGTTTACAGGACTGAGTGGACAGGACTGTGAGTGGACAGGACTGTGAGTGTACAGGAGAGTGAGTGGACAATACTGACCAGTAAGTGAAGGTGTGATTGTGCCGCAGGTCGACTGACGTGCTGTTTGAGGACCAGGTCTACCTGCAGAGTCAGCATGGGACGATGCAGCTGGACAAGTTCACTCACTGTCTGCTCGTCAAGTGCAGCATTGAGGTCTGTCTGTGTGTCCTTGAGGGCTGCTGTGGTGGGGGGTGTGAGTCGTGGGAGTGATACCAATGTAGGACTAGTGTGAGGTGTGACTAGTGAGGAAGTGGTACATGTGTGCAGTTGCTCGACTGTAGTGTGTCTGTACAGATGCCAGACTTTAGTGCGTTTGTATACAGATGCTGTATTGTGGTGTGGCTGTGTTCAGATGCTGGACTGCCTGTTGACGACGCTCATTCGAGAGATGCAGAACGACGGTGTGGAGGGTCGCAGGGCGGAGGCACGCCGTGTCGCATGTCGTTTTGTGCGCTCAGTCATACGCATCTTTGTCGTACTCAACGCCGAGATGACGCCCCAGAGCAACAACAGGCGCCCGTGAGTAGACACTTTGAGATGACCCCTCAGAGCAACAGCAAACGACCGTGAGTAGGCGCCGAGATTTCCCCTGCAGGCTGGGATAAAATGAGAATTGGTTTGCAGCCCAGGGTTCCCCGGGCAAGTTGTAAAAGGTGACTGAAGGAGGAGCAGTTTTTTCCAGAGTTATGGTATCGTATTCAATAATGGGTTTAAAGCCTATTTCGGCATCAAATGACAAGAGATGACGTCTCTGAGCAACAACAAGAGTCCATAGGTGTATCATCATGTTACTCTCTGTATGTGTGCCTGTGTGTGTAAGAGTGTCATCATGTCCCTTGCCCTGCTCCTGTCTGTGTGTGTGTGCAGGAGTGTCATCATATCTCTTACCCTCTACCCCTCTCTGTGTGTGTAGTGGTGTCATCATGTCCCTTGCCCTGTACCACTCTATATCTGTGTATGTGTATATAGCAGTGTTATTTTGTCCCTTGCTCTATACTCCTGTCTGTCTGTTTGTGTGTGTAGGAGTGTCATCATGTCTCAGCCTCAGATGAAGTGCAAGCGAGTGTTCCAGGCGCTCATCAACCTTGCGATAGAGGAGCTCTGTGAGACGGCCGACGCCCTCATCGCCCCCGTGCGCATGGGCATTGCGCGCCCCACCGCGCCCTTTTCGCTCATCTCCTCCAACGTCGACGCCATCCAGGTGCTTCACTCGCACTGCTCCCTGCTGCTGCTGCTGATACTAATATTGCTGCTAGTGCTGCTGTTGCTGCTGCTGCCTGTGCTGCTGCTGCTGATACTTTGCTGCTACTGCTGTCACTGCTGCTGCTACTTCTGTTGCTGCTACTGCTGCCGCTGCTGCTTCCGCTGCTGCCGTCTGTCTTTACTCCTCTCTGTCTCGACATGTCTACTCTCTCTGTACATGTATCTGTGTTCGTGTGCATGGCAATTCTATCTACACACTCCTGCCAGTCTCACATTTAATTCTCTGCTTGCATTGACTCTGCTTGCATTTTATGTATATTCTCATTGATTTGAGACGCTCTACAGCACTATGCTTGCCTCCTATGTACACACATGTGCGTGTGTGTGCAGGGCAGTGAGGAGCTGTTCAGCCTCGACCCCCTGCCTGTGAGGGCGGGCCTGGGTGTGGGGGGTAGCAGCAGTCAGACGACGGCGTACTTTGTGTCGCAGCCCCCCCCCCACTCCCCCACCCCCGCTAACACGCGCACAGAGCGAACCCAAGAGCAAATAGAGGAGGAACTGGTGGCCGTCGAGGCTGAGGGGGTACGTGGCCTCCTTGTTCTCAGTTCTGTTGCTCTGACTCCCACGCTCGCATTTCTGTTATTTCTCGCATTTTTTGCACTCATTTCAGTTGGTTAGCGTTTTGATTAATCCTCGCTCTCATTTCTGTTAGTTCTCACTCTCGCGTACTTGCTTCTGTTCTCACTCGATCACACTCTTATTTTGTTAGTTCTCACACCTTCGCTCTAATTTTTGTCAGTTTTCAGTCGACAGGTGGGTGAGTGTTGTGTACAGAGGTCTTTATGCTGTGCGTAGATAACTAGATGCTGTGCACTGATTACTGGGTGCTGTGCCTAGATGGTTGGGTGCTGTGCGTGGATTGCTGGGCGCTGTGCGTAGACGGCTGAGTGCTGTGTCTAGACGGCTGAGTGCTGTGCCTAGACGGCTGGATGCTGTTCGTAGACGGCTGGGTGCTGTGCTCAGATGGAGGTGCTGGAGGGACAGCTGGTGGAGGACACGGACAATGCGGAGCACCAGTCGGAGCACGACGAGCAGGACCGTCAGTCGGAGCATTCCGCCGACCACGAGCCCATAGCTGCCGACCAGGAGGAAGGTGAGCACTCTGCTGACCACGAGCCCATTGCCGCCGACCAGGAGGAAGGTAGGTTATCCTATAAGTGAGAGTGACCTAATTGTGTGTGATTGGTGTGGAGGTGTGGGGGGCAGAGTGACCTAGTTGTGCGTGATTGGTGGACAGGTGTGGGAGGGGAGAGAGTGACCTTGTTGTGTGTGATTGGTCGACAGGTGTGGGAGGGGAGAGTGACATGGAGCTGGACATGCTGGGTGACAGTGAGAGTGAGAGCGATGAGAGCACACACAGCCACGCGGACAACGCGAGCATTCAGCGCAGCGCCATCACTGCAGCCACCGCTGGCTCTGACGCAGGTACGGAGAGGAGGGGGAGGGGGCGCGGGCGCGGGGTGTGGCACAGGAATGGGTTGTAGGTGAAGGATTGTGCATGGAGGATTGGGTTGTGGATGAAGGTTATGGTTGGAGGGTCGCATTGTGATAGTAGAGTTGTGCTGTGGGTGTTTGAATTCACAAAACCTTTGGGTCATGGGAAATCAGTTCAGACAAAAGCATAATACTGTCTGGTGGAACAGATGCGTCTAAACCTGAAGTAATGATCTGCGGGAAAGCACTGGAACAAGTGGACTCCTTCAAATATTTAGGATCAATCATAACAAAAGATGGAAAGTCAATTGTTAGCTTAAAGACAAGAATCGCTATAGCAACTAGTGCACTAGCTAAATTGAAGCCAATATTTGATAACGAAAGTATAAACACAAAGATCAATATAAGACTGATGAGATCGATCATTATGTCGACCACACTGTAGAGTGTACAGCTTACGAAACGCAGACACTGCTAGCAGAAACTGAAAGAAAACTTAAAGCTTTTGAATTCCGATGTCTGAGAAGAATCTTAGAAATATCGTACAAAGACCGCCGTACTCGTACAAACAAATCAGAGGAAATAACTCAAATTATTCCAAATAACGATAGTTAGTTGGTACTACCAAACTATATGGGCATCTGAAAACGTTATAGTTCCCCGTGTGTGTTTGTATGTTATCGTGTCGCGACCGTGTTCGCGCACTGTTTGAAGTGCGTATGCGCGGCTTCGCCGGTTTGTATTATGGTGACGTCACCATATTTAATACTTGAAGGTGCCACATGGTGGGCCTGCAGTTTGACGATTAATAATTTTTACTTTGCGTCCAGGAACGTTTACACAGATAAGTGGGTCTGCTTAATTCATATTGTCGAGAATGATCAGGCCTGTTGTGTGAATTAGTTGCCATATTTTTCTGTTAATACTAGTAGGCCTAGTTATTTGGTCCCATGCAGTGTTTTTTATAGGACAACACGAATCTCTTATATCAACAGTGAAACGACGGAAGATGCAGCTGTATGGTCATACCAACAGAGCTAGCGGCCTCGCAATTCTACAGGGGGCGATGGAAGGTTCATGCGGCAGAGGAAGACCTCGCACAACATGGCTGAAAAACCTAACTGATCGGACAGAATTATCAGTTTACGACCTCCACACGATATCCATTATCCAAAGACCGTCAAAGATGGAGACAGATGGTCATTGCTGTTGCTCATGGCACCCCCACGATCGACGAGGTCAAGGGCTAGGCAGGCAGACAGGTTGTGGGTCTAGAATTCGGTTGTGGGTGGAGGGTTGTGTTGTGGGTGAAGAGTTGAGTTGTGAGTTCAATGGTTGAGTTGTGAGTTAAAGGGTTGGGTTGTGGGTGGAGGAGGATTTGGTTGTGGTTGAGGGGTTGAGTTGTTGGTGGAGGGTTGGGTTGTGTATGATGGGTTGGGTTGTGAATGGGGGATCGATTTGTGGGTGGAGGGTTGGGTTGTAGGTGGAGGGGTGTGTTTTCAGTTTTGTTGTGGACTGAGGGTTAATTTGTGAATGAAGGGTTGGGTTGTGGGTAAAGGTTTGGATTGTTGATGAAGGTTTGGGTTGTGGGTGAAGGGTTGGGGTTATAGAGCTGGGTTCTGATTGAATGGGAGGGCTGTTGGTGAGAGTTGGATGGTGGATGGATTATTTTATGTTTATGGTTTACGGTCGCGCTGTGGTTTAGAGCCATGTCGTGGTTTACACTCTTATTATATTCGTTGTTGTGATTTAGAGCCGTGCCGTGATTTGAAGCCGTCTTGTGGTTTGGAGTCGTGTCGTGGTGTAAGGTCGTGTTGTGGTTTGGAGTTATGTTGTGGTTTAAATCGTGTTGTGGTTCGGATTCATGTTGTAGTTTACAATCGTGTTGTTGCCGATAATGTGATTTGGAGTCATTGTGTGACTTGGCGTCGTGTTGTAGTTTAGAGTCGTGTTGTGACTGCAGGGGTAGGCAGTCTGCCGTTCTTCTCGGACGACGATGACTCTGGTGACTCGTCGAGTCAGGACGACGAGAGCAAGGCGGGCGACAGTGACGACAACGACGCTGAGGGGGGCGTGGGCGGGGGGGGGCTGCTGGAGGAACAGCTGGAGCGACGCAACACCGGCGGTACATTGCACCCCACTACACACTTCTTGTACACCGCACTCCACTACACACTTCTTGTACACTTCACCGCACTACACACTTCTTGTACACCGCACCGCACTATACACTACTTGTACACTGCACCCCACCATACACTACTTGTACACTGCACCCCACCATACACTACTTGTACACTGCACCCCATCATACACTACTTGTACACTGCACCCCACCATACACTACTTGTACACCGCACCCCACCATACACTACTTGTACACTACACCTCTCTATACACTGCTTGTACACTGCATCCCACTATACACTACTTGTACACTGCACCCCACTATACACTACTTGTACACTGCACCCCACTATACATTACTTGTGCACTGCTCCCGACTATAAACAGCAGCATTGTCACCATTGATGACGTGCACGTGTTGATGCCACATGTATTTTGGTGACGCGCAGGTGTGGGTGGGGGAGGACAGCGCACGCTGCAGGCCCCACACACGATGCAGTGGGCAGTGAGGCAGCGCGAGGCCGCGTCCTCCTCCCTGCCGACACGCCAGGCCCTGCCTCCCGGCGCCGTCCCTGCCACCAACACCGGTACTGACACCTGCCTCTACTGACAGACTGCCTCTCTACTGACACCCGCCTCTCTACTGATAGACACTCTCTTTACTGACAGATTGCCCCTCTATCGACATCTGCCTCTGTACTGACACTCTCGATTGATGGACTGCCACTCTACTGACAGTCTGTCAGTAGCGAGGCAGTTTCTCAGTAGAGAGGTCTCAGTAGAGAGGTCTCAGTAGAGAACTGTCTACTGACATTCAGCACTCTACTCAGTCAGCCTCTGCTGACGGACTGCCTCGCTACTGACAGATGTTGGCTCTTGTGCAACACTGTCACACACAGTGCAGTGTCAGTGTGTCTCTACCGATTTGTCATGTTGTGTTAGTTTGTGTCGATGTGTCACTGTGTGCCTCGCTGCATGCCCCCTGCATGTCCCTCCGTGTGCCACGCTGCATGCCTCCCTGTGTGTCCCACTGCGTGCCTCGTTGCATGTCCCTCTGCATGCCTCACTCCATATCAACCTGCGTGCCATGCTGCATGTCCCCTGTGTGTGTGTGTCAGTGTGTGTCCATGTCCCCCTGCGTGTCCCCCTGTGTATGTGTGTCAGAGTGTGTTCATGTTCCCCTGCGTGCCTCACTGCATATCCCCATGTGTGTGTGTCAGTGTCGAGCGGCATAGTCTACATAGACCCTGCGGTGCTGCGTCGCTCGGCCGTCAACCCCGGCGGCGCGGCGACCGTTGCCCTGACAACCAACCAGGACAGCACTGTTTCCATGGCAACCACTGCGAGTCAGCTGGCGCGTGCCTTCAACATCGTTGTGCGCCAGGTGTCGGACCTGCTGCTCATGCTGCAGGACTACCACGCCCTCGCGCCCAACCTGCCTGCCCTGCTCGACATGCCCGCCCAGGTACAACCTGCCCGCCCTGCTCAACATGCTCGCCCAGGTACGACCTGCCCGCACAGGGGCAGCGTACTTAACGCGCAGTAGGTGACGTCGCGTGGGTGGATACAAGGTCAGTCCAGGGGCAGTGGCGTCGCGTGATCTTAAATTTTGCGCACGGGAGACAGTGCTTTCTAGACTTCTTTCATTCGGGCGAAAAGAGGTGATGAAGGAGACTTCTTCCCTCTCATACAGACTCACGACCGAGGGGGGGTAAAAACCAAGGTTTTTTCAAAAGTTACTATGCTATACCAGCCACTAGAGCATAAAGGTCGGGCAACTTTAGACTAGAGGTCAGGCCATTAGAGCCTAAAGGTTGGGCCATGGCACAACCTGGCCCATAGCACGCTACGCTACATTGCGCAGCTATACATAGAACATGCAATTCTAAATTCTGATCTCCGTGTGAAGTTCTAAATATGAAACTGCAGCTGTAAATTTTCAACAAAAAAAAAGTTTTGATCTTTCAACTTTGCTTCGGTCTTGCGGCGGTCTTGCGGCGGTCTCCTCCTCTCCCAGCCCTGCTTACTAGTTTTGCACAGGAGAAAAAAATCTCTGTGTCAGCACCCACTCCCCACCGCCTCCCCCTCACAACTTCTCTGCGTGTGCAGTTCTATTTTCGGAACTGCAATGTGCTGCCAAAGTTTGCCTTATCACGAAAGGCTCAAGTTTGCTTGGACTGCGTTGCAGGAGCTGCTGGACCTGCAGCTCTACCTGGAGGCGCACCTCAAGCCGACCTGGGACTGGCTCATTGGCGTCATGGACTCCACTGAGGCCCAGCTGCGCTTTGGGTCGGTGCTCAGCAGCGCCACGCACCCCTCCCACCCCGCGCACCCCCTCCACGCCACCTACGTGCGCGGCCTGCGCGAGTCTAACAGAGAGGCGGCGGTGGGCGGGGGGCAGCGCGGGGGGGCAGGGAGGGGCTCACAGCCCCTCGAGGCCTCCTCACAGCGGGGCCGCGCGGTGAGGGGAGGCGGGGGAGGGGGCGCCGGTGGAGCAGGGGGAGCGGGGGCGGGATCGCTGGGTGGGGGCGGCAGCGGGGGGGGGTAGCGATGGGAACAGCGCGCGCAGGGACTTCCTGACGTATGCGCTGTCCCTCATGCGCTCACACAACGCCGAGCATGCCGACTCGCTGCCGGCCACTGACATCTCGGCGCTCAAGCACGCTGCCTACGTGCTTGACTCGCTCGTCTACTACATGCGGAGCGGTGGCGGCGCAGACTCTGAGGCATATATATATATACACCGTGAACGAAAAACAAAATGAACCTCTAAAATTACTGCAATAATCTGTGTGCAATGATTTGTACATTTTTTTCAAAACACAGAAAAACTTCTGTTTTATGGCTATGCGTCTCATATTTCTCATTTTAAAATTATAATGTGTGTTTAAAATGTCCTGCTTCGGCCTCAACACACGCACCAAGACGCACTCGCCACTGACGCATTTTTTTTTGCAGTGAGCGCTCTGCTGCTGCCCGCTGAGCGCCTGCACGAACCAGTTGTATCAATCTTATGCAGAAGGACGTTTTATGCACCAAATTTTCATCCTTAATCAGGAAATACCCTAAGAAAGCGTTTTTCACTTCAATTCTGATTTTGGCATCAATATTTTATCACTATTCTGTCCTCCTCACTGAACGCTCTATTGTGGACAAATGACGTCACTGTGACGTCGATTTTTAACTGGTGCAGCTCATAAATATAAAAATAGTTAGTGTTATTGTTGGGAATAAGATCGTTTTAATGTAAGTAACATTTTAAATATTGTATATCTTTAGGAGCTATTGAGGTTGCATTGCAGAGGTTTGTTTTTTCCAGATCATTAGAAACAGCTGAGAAAAATTATCAGAACGCGTAATTGTGCGTATTACTATTTTTTGTCTGCAAGAACACACTTCTGAAGCAATAACAAGCCTAGATATGGAATGTTGTATGCATTTTTG